>CM064487.1:58165066-58167566 GCA_032716605.1 Paralithodes platypus | reverse complement strand
TTTGCCTTGTTGGTCAATATCTCCTCCTCCTAGGATATGTTGTAGATTGAAGGTCCCTCCGTGTTGTGCCACTGTTCTTCTCAGGTGGGTGCGAGTGCTGTAATGTCTATGGCAATGAAAGTAGATAGTGTTCCATGTTTCTGGGGTGAGGCAGTAGGGGCAGTTCTCGTCTTCTTCTAGTCCCATTCTGTGCATGTGCTCCGCTAGTCTTGTGTGTCCTGTCCGTAGGCGGAATGTAGCTGTATTTAGAGTTTATTCTTGTATTTTGTATGTTTCCATATGGACCATTCGGGTTTGATATTTCCGTATCTTGTGCCAGTGATGGTGACTTTCCCATTCACCCTTGAAGTCTTGGAGGATGTCTTCTTTTAGGATGTTGGCTCTGTCTATTGTAGTGTAGGGGAGGGGTGTAATTCTTCTGAGGGAGTGCATGCCCCTGGCCAGTTCATCGACTATTTCATTGTGGAGTATGTCTATATGGCCAGGTACCCACTGGAAGCTCATAGTATAACCTTGTAGGGGGAGGTTAGGGAAGTAGTTGGAGCATGGGGTATACGAGTTCCTTTACTTTGTGTTGTGTTGTATGTAATGGCCTGCGATAGCGCTCTTGGAGTCGCAGCATATGTGTATGGGCCTGGGTGGGAAGCGGTACTGATTGATTTCTAGTGCTTGATGAGTCCGTACAGCTTCTGCAGTGAACACTGATGTTTGTTTGGGGAGCTCTCCCAACTCCCTACGTATTAGATTGAAATTTTGGGATCCACTAGTAGATGCTGCCTGTGGATGTCGGTGTTTCCGTTTTTGATTGAGTGATCCGTCTGTGTATATGTGAGTGGAAATTTTTATGCTGGGTATTCAGGATTTCTAGGAATTCCTGTTTTAAGGGGGATGGGTTGTCCTTCTTAGTTGTTAAGGTTATGAGATCTGTGTGAGTTTTAGGAGGGGTAATATTCCCATGGGTGGGACTGGCTGGAGGTACCATGGGTTGCCGTTTGGCAGCCCAGCAAACAAACTACGGCGCCTTCCTGTGTATGATCTGGCCTATTCTTCTCGGAACGGTGATTTGCGGGTCCGGTTCTCTTGAGGTCGTATTGGTATGTTGCGGAGAGGATGGCTGAAAAAGGGGGGGATGCGGAGGGGGGGGCGTTATATGTTTTTGAGAAGTATGAAGAGCACTGTAAGTCTCTTCTGGTGGTTAGGGGGGATTAGGGTTAGTTTCACCAATGGAGGCCTGGCTATTGGTGATTGGTAATGGAAACATCCTGTTATGGATTCTCATAGCTAGTATTTTGAATCACCTCCAGCTTGTGAAGGCTGTACTGGTGCAGCTGAGGTGTAAGCCTGGGCACACATAGTCTAGTTTGCCGCCTTATGTATATATGCTAGTGTAGAAGGTTTCGCTAAGGAGGCGTTTAGCATCGGCACCCCAGGTTGTTTCCAGTAAGTGCTCTCATGATATCTTGACCGTCTTGATTGGTTTGCATTGTTGTTAAGGTATTCGATGTGGTTTTTCCATGTGTAGGAGTTGGCATCAAAAATTACTCCCAGATATTTATGAGTAGTGTTTGTTGTAGATTCTTCTCCATTGAGTGTGAGTCGTAGGGGTGTCTTACATTTTTCTTTATGGTAAAAGATTTGATATACTGTCTTTGTTGGGTTGATGGTTAGTTTTGCTTTGTTAATCCAACGTCCTGAGGTGTTGAGTGAGTCCTGGATTTGCTGTTCCGCTATTTGAGGTTTGTGTATCCGAGGCAGTATAATGTTATGTCATCGGCATATTGGCAGTATCTTGGCGGGGGTTACTGTTGGCGTGGCGGATAGGTATGCTGTGAAAAAAGGGGGGGGGGCTTAGTGAGGAGCCCTGAGCTAATCCTTTATTGTGTTGGATAGGGTATTGACATTTGGCCTTGGAGGTAACTACTTGGCTTGTTTGGTCGGATAGAACTGATTGTCAGCCATTGTAGCATGTTACCTTGCACACCAAGGCCGGCTAGTTTCGAGAGCAAGAGGTCGTGGGGAACTGTGTCAAAGGCTGATGACAGATCTAAATATACAACAATGCATGTCCCTTTTGGTTGCTTAGAGTGACTGAGAGGATTGCTGGTTTTGATTAGGTTAAAGCACCTGGTCTACTGTTGAGCAGGTGGTGATGAAGCCAATGCATGTTATTGGTGGGATTATATTGTTTCTTTCTAGATGCCAAACTAGCATCGTGTTTATGCATTCTTTCGGCTAGCGTGCTCAAGGTTGGTAGGAGGGTAAAGGGTCGGTATGATGGGGAGAGGGATGGGGTCGTTCTATCGGTTGAGGAAGGGGATGATGATGCACTTCTGCCATGAGTGAGGGAGCTTGCCCTGTTTCCAGGTGGTGTTAATAAGGGGTGAGTAGTTGAGGGCCTGTGATGGTGGAGGGCAGATATTTACGAGTTCATACGGTATGCGATCTTCCCGCGCTGCTTTGCCTGTAGGAAGGGGTGGTTATTGCCGTTTCCAACTCAAAA
>CM064487.1:58084684-58164966 GCA_032716605.1 Paralithodes platypus | reverse complement strand
ATAAATGTACCCCACCACAAACTTGTATTATATATAATTATATATATATATATATGTATATATATATATATATATATTATATTTATTTATTTATATATATATATATATATATATATATATATATCTATATATATATATATATATATATATATATATATATATTATATATATAATCTATATATATATAAGTATATATAATCTATAATATATTATATATATATATATATATATATATATTCTTATTATTATTATTATTATTATTATTATTTTTATTTATTATTATTATTATACCTAACATATATGTCCCCCACCACAAACTTATTATATATATACTTATATATATATATATATATATATATATATAGATATATATATATTTATTATATATCATATATCTATATATATATATATAAATATTATATATATATAATTATATATAATCTATAATCTATATATATATAATATATATATATATATATATATAGTATATAATCTATATATATATATAGATTAGAGATATTTATATATATATTTATAGATAATATAGATAATATATATATATATATATATATATATATATATATATCTATATATATATAAATATACATATATATATCTATATATATATATATAATAAGAGTTTGTGGTGGGGGACATTTATGTTGGGTATAATAATAAATAATAATAAATAATAAATAATAATAATAAAAATAATAATAATAATAAGAAATTAAAAAATAATAAAGCAAAAATATAAATGAAATACAAATATAAATACTTTTTATGGGTATATATATAAACACGAATTCTATTATATATATAGATTATAGATTATATATAATTATATATATATAATAATTATATATATATATATATATATATATATATATATATATATATATATATATATAATTATATATAATAAGAGTTTGTGGTGGGGTACATTTATGTTGGGTATAATAATAAATAATAATAAATAATAAATAATAATAATAATAATAATAATAATAATAATAATAAATTATAATATAATAAAGCAAAAATATAAAGGAAATACAAATATAAATACTTTTTTATGGGTGATCCCATACACAGGAATAACAGGTATAATAATAAATATAATAATACAAATAATTAAATAGGCCTAAACACAAAAATAATAAAAATAATAAAATGGGTGGTGGTGGTGGAGATGGTGGTGTGTTGGTGGAGATGGTGGTGGTGTTGACACAAATTGGGTTGGCTTCATTTTCTGACCTGGCCCACGGTCAGAAAAGGAACCCTACCCTATTGGTGTCAACACCACCACCATCTCCACCAATACCAAAACCCTCTCCCAACACCACCACCATCCCCAACCCCACCACCACCATCTCCACCACCACCACCACCCCGACCATCACCACCACCACCACCTTCCCCACCACCATCTCCACCCCCACCACCACCACCACCACCACCACCACCAGTCACCACCACGAACTGAAAAAATATTGACTGTACTTACTCACACTGCTGAGATTCCCTCGTGGCCACCAAGTCGTATATGTAGAGTGCTTTTGCCCATAAAAACTTACTCCCAAGCACTTTCCACCAATAAATTATCGAGCAAAAATGCAAGCACTTTCCACCACTAAATTATCGAACAAAAATGCACAGGGCTGAGGGAGCATGGCGACATATGCTCGACCAGTAATGAAAGTTTTTTCACTAAGAAACACTAATACAAGGTAAGATACACTACTTGAACGGATAAATAGCAATATAATTGACTGATATTTATATGAAAGTGTTCCACAAACAAGCAAAACGTTTGGCAAAAAGCATGGCCCCTCCCTCCACCACCTTGGTCACGTAGCCTTCACCAGAGAATGCTCGATCAGTAATAAAAGTGTTTTCACTATAAACACTTATACAAGTAAAATACACTACTTCAAGTGATAAATAGCAATATAATTGACTCAATATGGTATGAAAGTGATCCACAAACAAGCGAAACCATGGCCCCTCATGGAGCCCACCTTGGTCACGTACACCAGACACGCAAAACACTTCACTAACATGGTTTTTATACCCTAAATAAGAATAACACAATAATATAGCACTTCGTTTGGGTTATATTAGGGCAGTAATACCAGCCAGGCTGGGCAAAATGGAGGCCCCTTGGTTTAAAGGGCTGCACACACCCCCCTACTAGGCTGGCTGATGGGAAGAAACTGACTCTCTCTACCACCGCGGGGCCCTCACAGGGACGCTAGGGGGTTGCTAGATTTTTCCACATGTACATCTAACTTATCGGACTTACCAGCCAAAAAACCGGCTCAATTGCGTCATAAACTTATTTTCTAGCAATATAATAAGTCCATATGACGCGATCGCGTCATATGAGTTTTTGGTTCACTCTGCCATATGACTCGATCGCGTCATATATGTCTGGGAGGGTTAAGGTCTAATAGGAGGTAAGTCGTTATGTCAAGTCGGGTTGAGTCATGTTCGGATTTTGTAAGGTTGGCAGAGGTCTAGTACAGTACAGTACAGTACAGTAGAGTACAGTACCAGTATGGGTGGTACCGTACTGTATTGGTTAGGGGTAGGTTTTCTGTGTGTTGGGAGTTGTTTTGTCGTTGATGTTATTAGATGTCTGAAGTTTTATTTGTGGCTCTTATGTATGTTCCTATAGCTGAGGCAATTGCATGTTTGCCTTGTTGGTCAATATCTCCTCCTCCTAGGATATGTTGTAGATTGAAGGTCCCTCCGTGTTGTGCCACTGTTCTTCTCAGGTGGGTGCGAGTGCTGTAATGTCTATGGCAATGAAGTAGATAGTGTTCCACTGTTTCTGGGGTGAGGCAGTAGGGGCAGTTCTCGTCTTCTTCTAGTCCCATTCTGTGCATGTGCTCCGCTAGTCTTGTGTGTCCTGTCCGTAGGCGGAATGTAGCTGTATTTAGAGTTTTATTCTTGTATTTTGTATGTTTCCATATGGACCATTCGGGTTTGATATTTCCGTATCTTGTGCCAGTGATGGTGACTTTCCATTCACCCTTGAAGTCTTGGAGGATGTCTTCTTTTAGGATGTTGGCTCTGTCTATTGTAGTGTAGGGGAGGGGTGTAATTCTTCTGAGGGAGTGCATGCCCCTGGCCAGTTCATCGACTATTTCATTGTGGAGTATGTCTATATGGCCAGGTACCCACTGGAAGCTCATAGTATAACCTTGTAGGGGGAGGTTAGTGAGTAGTTGGAGCATGGGGTATACGAGTTCCTTACTTTGTGTTGTGTTGTATGTAATGGCCTGGATAGCGCTCTTGGAGTCGCAGCATATTGTGTATGGGCCTGGTGGAAGGGTACTGATGATTTCTAGTGCTTGATTGAGTCCGTACAGCTCTGCAGTGAACACTGATGTTTGTTTGGGGAGCTTCCATCCCACGATTAGATGAAATTTTGGGATCCATAGTGCTGCTGACGTGGATGTGGTGTTTCCGTTTTTGATGAGTGATCCGTCTGTGTATATGTGAGTGGAATTTTTATGCTGGGTATTCAGGATTTTTAAGAATTCCTGTTTTAATTGGGATGGGTTGTCCTTCTTAGTTTTTAAGGTTATGAGATCTGTGTGAGTTTTAGGAGGGGTATATTCCCATGGTGGGACTGGAGGTACCATGGGTTGCGTTTGGCAGCCCAGAAAAATACGGGCCTTCCTGTGTATGATCTGGCCTATTCTTTCTCGGAAAGGTGATTTGCGGGTCCGGTTCTCCTGAGGTCGTATTGGTATGTTGCGGAGAGATGCTGAAAAAGGGTGGGAGGGGGGGGCGTTATATGTTTTTGAGAAGTATGAAGAGCACTGTAAGTCTCTTCTGGTGGTTAGGGGGATTAGGTTAGTTTCACACTGGAGGCTGGCTATTGGTGATGATTTGAAACCTCCTGTTATGATTCTCATAGCAGTATTTTGAATCACCTCCAGCTTGTGAAGGTGTACTGGTGCAGCTGAGGTGTAAGCCTGGGCACAATAGTCTAGTTTGCTCCTTATGTATGCTATGTAGAAGGTTCGTAAGGAGGTAGCATCGGCACCCCAGGTTGTTCCAGTAAGTGCTCTCATGATATTGAGTCTTTGATTGGTGCATTGTGTAAGGTATTCGATGTGGTTTTTCCATGTGAGGAGTTGGGCATCAAAAATTACTCCCAGATATTTATGAGTAAGTGTTTGTTGTAGATCTTCTCCATTGAGTGTGAGTCGTAGGGGTCTTACATTTTTCTTTCTGGTAAAGATTTGATATACTGTCTTTGTTGGGTTGATGGTTAGTTTTGCTTTGTTAATCCAACGTCCTAAGGTGTTGAGTGCGTCCTGGATTTGCTGTTCCGCTATTTGAGGTTTGTGATCCGAGGCATATAATGTTATGTCATCGGCATATTGCATTATCTTGGCGGGTGCTACTGTTGGCGTGTCGGATAGGTATGCTGTGAAAAGGGGGGGGGGCTTAGTGAGGAGCCCTGAGCTAATCCTTTATTGTGTTTGATAGGATTTGACATTTGGCCTTGGATGTACACTTGGCTTGTTCTGTTGGATAGAAATGCTTGTAGCCATTGTAGCAAGTTCCCTTGTACACCAAGGCCGGCTAGTTTCGAGAGCAAGAGGTCGTGGGGAACTGTGTCAAAGGCTGATGACAGATCTAAATATACAACAATGCATGTCTTTTGGTTTGAGAGTGAAGAGAGGATTGCTTGTTCTAGGTTAAGCACCTGGTCTACTGTTGAGCAGGTGGTTCTGAAGCCAGCCTGTATTGGTGGGATTATATTGTTTCTTTCTAGATGCCAAACTAGCCTCGTGTTTACCATTCTTTCGGCTAGCTTGCTCAAGGTTGGTAGGAGGGTAATAGGTCGGTATGATGGGGAGAGGGATGGGTCTTTTCCTGGTTTGAGGAAGGGGATGATGATGCCCTTCTGCCATGAGTGAGGGAGCTTGCCCTGTTTCCAGGTTGTGTTAATAAGGTTGAGTAGTTGAGGGTGTGATGTTGAGGGCAGGTATTTTACGAGTTCATACGGTATGCGATCTTCCCCCGCTGCTTTGCCTGTAGGAAGGTGGGTTATTGCCGTTTCCAACTCAAAATGGGTGAAGGCTTGATTCATTTGATTGGGCCGTTTTGCGGCTGTAAAAATGTCGTTGTTAATTCTAGCGGTTTCTTCTGGGTCTGCAGGGGGTTCTTGTTGCTGTTTTGACTGTATATGGTTGGCTATTGCGTCTGCTCTGTCTTTTGGTAATAGACACATTTGTCCGTCTATTATAAAGGGATATGTTGGGAATGATGGACGGCCTTTAATGTTTCGGAATCTGTTCCAGACTTCTTTTAGTGGTGTTTCATGAGTTATTTCGCTGCAGTATTTCCTCCAGCAAGAGGTGCATGTTGACTGAGTGGTTTTCTTGGCATAAGCAGTGTTTTTTTTTACCTGGATCCAGTTCTGTAGCGATTTTGATCTCCTTTGTTTCTGAATCGCTCTTCTGCGAGTAGCTACCGCTTTGGAACAGTCTTCATTCCACCATGGCCTTAAAATTTTGTTGGAGGGTTGACCTGATGTGCATTTAAAATGTTGTTTGGCTGCATTGTTTATTGATTCGGTCAGATTGTTGTGCATATTGTTGGGATCTGTGGAGCTGGTTTCTGGGATTGTAACTGAATTTTGCCAACATTTCCAGTTGAATTTGGAAGGGTTGCGCCATTTGGGTAGTGCTGCTGGGTAAATTGGAGGGGTGAAATTTTTAAATACTACGTGTAGGGGGCGGTGGTCTGTACCTAGGTCAGGTCCTACTTTGGATGTTATGTCCGCAGATAGTATTCCTGATCCAAAGCAGATGTCAATCGTAGACGTGTAATTTGTTTGTAGGTTGAAATATGTTGTGGAAAAGGGTTCTGATAACAGGCTATAGTTGGTATTTTGCATGTAGTTATAAATGTTGTTTCCGGCAGTGTTGGGTGTCCCTCTGCTCCAAGATAGATGGTTGGCATTTAGGTCACCTATCACCATGAATGGCGAGGTGACTTGTTGGATGTAGTGATCTAATTCTTGATGTGATATCGGACCGCCAGGATTATACTCAAAAACTGTTCTTCCGTGCTGACTCCCTGCCTAGGCAACTCTTTCGTCTCTGCCTTTCCTCTAACGTCTTTCCATCTTGCTGGAAGTTTGCTCTCCCACCTGTCCCAAACAAGGGTGACCTCTCTCAACCCTCCTATATACTATCGTCCAATTGCTCTCGTTTCTTGCATCTCTAAAGTTTTTTAAACTATTTTTATTTCAAAATTTCTTCAGCATTTGTCTTCCCATAATCTACTTTCAGATCACCAGTATGGTTTCGTTAAGGGTCGCTCTACTGATGATCTCCTTGCTTATTTTACTAACTCTTGGTCATCTTCCTTTCGGGACTTCGGTGAAACTTTTTGTATTGCGCTAGACATTTTGAAAGCTTTCGATAGAGTCTGGCACAAATCTCTAATTTCCAAACTACCCTCCTTCGGTTTCTATCACTCTATCTGTGCCTTTATTTCTAATTTCCTTTCTGGCCATTCCATAGCTGCAGTTGTGGATGACCATCGCTCACTTTCTCTTCCTATCAACTCCGGTGTTCCTCAGGGTTCTGGCCTGTCTCCAGTTCTCTTTCTAATATTCTTTAATGATCTCCTCAACTGTACCTCTACTCCCATCCACTCATATGCTGATGACTCTACGTTACACTATTCAGCTACTATTTCACAACAACCATGTATGCAATCACTTCAAAAGTTATGTGACGAGGCCATAGAATGCCTATCTTCTGATCTATCAATTTTTTCTGATGGGGCAGGTAAAATCGTGTTAGTTTCAATGCTTCCAAGACCCAATTTCTTCCTCTATCTATCCATAACAATCCTCCACAAGAATATCAAATACTCTTCAACAATACACAAATCAACCCTTCATCTTCTCTTTTTCATCCAAACGTTCTTGGAAAGATCTTATTACCACTCTTGCTAAAACAGCTTCCCAGAAGTTGGGTGTGCTTAACCGTCTCCGAGGGTTATACATCACTGCGCGGCTTCTTGCTCTGTATAAGGGCACAATACGCACATGTATCGAGTATTTTTCGCAAGTAAGGGGAGATCTCTGTCTACACACCGCAATGTTTCATCTCTTTCACTCTTCTATCGCTATTACAACAATCAGTGTTCTTCAGATCTCTCTCAGTGCATACCCCTTCCCTTGCGGCGAGTGCGAGGCACACCCGCCTTTCAACACACTTTCACTCCTATTCTGTCCAACTTTCCAATCCAAGAATTGCCAAATTTATTCAGTCTTTCTACTACTCAACAAGTGAACTCTGGAACTGTCTCCCTCAATCAATCTTTCCTTCATCCTATGACTTAAACTGCTTTATACTTCGTGTGTCCAGGCATTTTGACCCCAACATCCTTTGAAGTTGGCTCTCTGTTACTCTTTTGGCTCTGGTGGAGACACTCATTACAGATAACCTACCTTTTGTTTCCTTTATACACATAGCCAAATAAATAGGTATCGATTTCTTCCTTGCGAGCAATAGCGAGCCTGTAATTTTGGAGGAACTGGTCTTCGGTCGGGACATTCTTTTACCGAAAAATGTATAAAGTTATCTCGGAGGGAGATCTTAAGGATAATTCATTGAGCTTGATGGAGGTCTAGAGAGGAAACTAAAGCAACAATAAATAACAAAAATATATATACTAAAAATAAAGCCTACCCCCTTAAAGTTACACCCAAAGTTGAGATACATCGCATCAGTAATTATGACTAGTTTGTTCGGCCAATTGCTAAATAGTTCTTAACCTTATCGATTAATACCACTTCAGTACGGGTGACACCATTATTCCTTATATTCTGGATATTATTAGACGCTTATATGCAGCTTGGGAAGGACGACTAGTAATCAGAAAGGTGTATTATATCTTCATTTATTCGTTGAGTATCGTAGATCCTTCCTAAACAGAGTAAAATAGTCTAATGATAGCCATAATACAAAATAATAAACTTCACCCGCAGTTAAAGGGTTGAAAACCTTTTAAGATGTTAAAGGTAGATATACAGCTATTGTAAAATCAACTCTTTTGGATCTTAACCCCTTCACCACCATTACGTAATTTTCATCATATTCTGGCTACAATAAGACGATTTTGTTTTGTTTGTAATCTATATATACAACTCAAATGGGTAACTACGGTCTCCATATACCCTCTTAGTAACATAGATTCTTCCTATATTGCATACATTCATCTAATTTTAGCCAGAATCAAAGGTAAAAAGGCGTCATGGTGCTGAAGGGCTTAAAAGGTTTCATTCATTCTATTAGAGCTATACTAAACATCAAGGTTTAGGTGAACAGGCGGTATTTTTTTCAACTTAGAGTATTTTGTCATGTTCTCATCTTGATTACTTACCTACTATGAAGGTTTTGTAGACCAATATACTGTTAATAATGAAAACATGGTACTTATAGTATATGATGTACAGCCATAGTAGTTTCATATTTTTCCAGTAAGTATTGAGACATTAGCTGCTAAGGGATTGAAATTACCGTCAGCTTTGTTAGTTAGTTAAAATAGGACTTCAGAGGCTATCAACCCTTCTGGATTATTTAGCCAGCACGCTGTAAGTCAAGACTAGCGTCCCTTTTACCGGCAGCTGAAAAAAAAGAGACTATAACTACTTTAACTGCACACGTGGGGTGAGATAGGATAAGTATCGAAATGTAGGAAGTTGGGTTAAGGTAATGTCACACTATACTCTATGCAATTCAACTTAGCCGCCGGCCTCTATAGCAGATACGAGACCGCGCCTGTGATTGGCTATTAGTACAGTCAGCGAAGGGTTGAGGTTAAACAAAATTGGAGGAAAAGGTTTTGCAATTTATATTAGTTTATTGAGGTGTCTAGAATGTGTAAAAAAAAGTCCAACAAAATCCGAGCATGGGAAATGCCTGAAAATTGGTGAAATCTAAGATGGCCGCCAGACATACAGCGGAAACATGAAAATCACCATAATTATTTAACTAAGAATGCTAAATTCAAGTGTAATATGTCTATTCACATTAGTTTTTCAAGCTGCATGTGATGGATGCAGTCTCAAAACTGTTAAATAAAAAATATAAGTTCGGTTTTTGCTTATCCTACACTGAGGCATCAAAGTATAGAAAGAATGCAGCATCTTCACAAGGTGTAGATATGATTGGAGAAATTTCAGACACATTCGGACAATACCAAGCAGATAACGTCGACCATGCCAGCAGAACATTGGACGGTAGTGACACAATCCATGTTATGGGACAGATGGCTACATTCACCCCTACAATAAAGGTCACACGGAAGATACCCCGTGCAAACGTGAACATGGAGGATCTGAAGAAAATTGGACATGTTAAACTGATCTCACAAAAGAACCCAAAGCCCGTAGAAGGCTTCAAGCTCGAGTTATGTGCCCCCTGAGCGTCTTCCCCCTACTACAGATGCTGCTCGATTCCATAGTCGAAGGGTCTACCACCAAGTGCAAGCCTGGTTGGGCAACATCATGGTTGCTACAGAATGGGGAGGGGTTCTCCACAAAATCAGACATGGAACTTTCTTGAAGCCACAGCGAATGAAGCAGGTTGCAGCTCCTGCGTCCCTTCTGAATATAATCCGGTGCAATTGTACTGGTAACTGTGGAAAGAACAGTTACTCGTGCAAAATAAATGGGCTCCAATGTACATTGGCCTGTGGCCAATGCAAAGGCTTAACATGTACAAATAGACAATGTTATGATGATGACGACTCTGATTGCGATGCTCAAAGTGATTTCTCTACTTGAAGATACTGTGAACCCATGTTAATGTTTCTTATGTAAATACAAGTCAAAACTCTATTTTCAGTAATATATGTCAGCCATATCATTTATTTTTGATTTAACAATTTTGAGACTGCATCCATCACATGCAGCTTGCAAAACTAGTGTGAATAGACATATTACACTTGAATTTAGCATTCTTAGTTAAATAATTATGGCAATTTTCATGTGTCCGCTGTTTGTCTGGCGGCCATCTTGGATTTCACCAATTTTCAGGCATTTCCCATGCTCGGATTTTGTGGGACTTTTTGTTACACATTCTAGACACCTCAATAAACTAATATAAATTGCAAAACCTTTTCCTCCAATTTTGTTCAACATCCCTATGTATTGCCACCTTTAATTACCAGACTATATCTGGCCAATAGGAGAGGCTGAGTTGATAATTTATTCATTATCTTTATTATTCCTTATTTATTAATTAAACTAGATATATTTAAGAAATGTTAATGATTATTTAATAAATTACAGTGCTATCCGATTCTAAAGAGCTATTAAATATAACATGAAACACAATAATAACGTATATATCATAAATTAAAAACAAGGAAATAAAGAAATGATAAACAGGGGAAGTAAGCGAGAGGGAAGGCTGACTGGCTCGGGCCCGTGCGTATTAGCGAATCACAGGCCGTGCTTGACTTCGCACATATTTAAAGTAGACAGTGACGGTAATTCTTACCTTGCTTGTGTTTACAGTATTATATTCTTACGATTGTATGCGTTCCATGTGGTATTTTATAGCTCTTGAGGTACGGATATCACTTATCACACCATTAGAATGACTATAACCTATCTAATATAATTAATATATATGGAATATCCAAAGAAAAGTTGAATAAATTCATACGATGTGATAATATACAGTGATATCCTCATGTTCCGTAATAGGCTATATTTTATATATGACCTGTAAAAGCTATCTGCGAAACGTTGTCAATAAAGTGCTCTTCCTCAGATGGTGTTTTTTATCTATATTTTATATGTTATTCTTTTGCTTACCATACTCTGTGACCTTATGAACAATAGCACGAAGCCAACGAAAGTTAAACATGAATAGATATTGGTTATATCTGCACATACAGACACAAATAAGATAATATTTGCGAGTTTAAAAAAGCCGGGCCAGTGCAGTGTTGCCATGGACCCTCCGCGGGACCCTCCGGGTCCTCACTTGGAGGGTGGGTGGCTAGACACCCTGCAGGACTAAAAGCAATACCTGTCAAAGGGCGGATGAACTACTGTATATATTAGTCAACGGCCATCTAGCAAACCTATGGTATTTTACCATGATGGATGTTTAGGATGCTGCCATAGCCTGCACCAAGGTGCAGTTTTTGCATTGTCCGTTTTCATCCATCCCTGCTGGTTGGTGCTATACAGCAACTTTCCTTCCTTTTCCTGCAATCTCCTGTTTTTTTCCCCACGGTGGTTAGCAGGCCAATGAGGAAGACTTTTGAGTCTGGTGGATTTTCAGTAGATTTGGCATTCATTTTCTGTTTCTCGTCTTTTCTAAACAAATAAAATCCAGCGCTACTGCTCCCCCCTGGATATGGTGTCTTTGGGGCTTGTTTTATACCTTACCAGATGTGATGGCTCCGTCTGGGTCGACCTGTTTATATCCATCTTTATGTATTTGTGTATGGATTGCTTTCAACTTTTTCTGTTTTTGTTTCTACTTTTGTCCGGTGATATAGAAGTTAATCCCGGTCCTCACAGACAACCTGCTACAAGTTGTCGTGTATTTTATTCCAATATTCGTGGTCTCTATAAGAACATCAAGGATATTACATTGGCATCTGTTGATTATGATATTGTCTTTTGTTCTGAAACCCTTGTCTCTGGTTATAGAGATTATTCTGAACTTCTTATACCTAACTTCGGTAAACCAGTTCTTATTCGGCGTGATTCTATTCCTCGTGCTCGTGGAATGAGCTTGTATATTAGATCTGGGTATAATGCTCAGCACTTAACTAAGCATATTTGTAAATGCCATGAGATGCAGTTAGTTAAAGTTTCCAACAAGTATCATAAACATTACATTTTTAGCCTGTACAGAAATCCTGATGTTAACAATGACATATATGACTGCCTCTTAACAGCGATGGCTTCAATACAGTCTGTAGATGTCAAATCATCCTTTATTTTTGTTGGTGATGTCAATGCAACAAGAGTGGTTGAACTCGGTCTCTCCAACTAATAGAAATGGTCTTGCTGCATTGGATTTTGCAAACTTATCTGGTTGTGAACAGCTAATCCAAGGACCTACTCATATGTCTGGAAATTGTCTTGATCTAGTACTAACAGATATTCCTGGCGTTGTAGAAACCTCCGTTCTTGTACCTGTTGGCACTTCCGACCACAATGCCATCATGTGTAAAATTAATCTTGATTTTTCTGTTCCTGATATTACTCTCTCACGTAAAGTCTACCTTAAATCCCGGGTTAACTGGGACAACGTTTGTAATGATGTTTGTAATATTGAGTGGAATCACATATTAAGATCTCATGACCCGGTTTCAGCTCTCAACAATTCCCTTCTTGGTATCCTTCGCAAAAGAGTTCCATCAAAAACAATTACGTCTCGTATCTGGGATAAAGCATGGTTTAATGATGACTGCAAGTGTGCATTTGATGACAAACAGGCTGCATATCGTCTATGGAGGCGTAATCAAACCCCCTTGCATTGGGAAAATTATGTTTTTAAAAGGGCAGCTGCGCAGAGAGTTTATGATGGTGCTGAGAGGGATTATAACTCCCATCTTCAGGATGTTCTGGCAGGAGCTACACAGCCTCATAAATGGTTGTCCGCTTTGAAATCCTCTTTAATTGGAATAGATTCCTCCATGCCTCCTCTTTGTGATTCTGATAGCTCCATCTCTTTTGATCCATTATATTATATATATATATAATATTTGTATTAATAAGCAGAGTAATCAGGAATTGTCTTTGCCATTGACATGTTTCCCTAGACCCAACCTCAATTCAATGGCATTCAAATCAGCTGAACTGAAAAGGTACTTGCTGGATCTTGATACCTATGGTGGCACAGACCCGGATGGGTTTTTCCCTCTCTTTTTTAAAAAGGTTGCAGTGGTCTTGGCACCTAAATTGGCTGTGGTGTTTAGGTTGCTTTTGAAATCAGGTAGTTTTCCTCTTTGCTGGCGTAAGGCTATTATCACTCGTATTCCAAAGGGAAATACTGCCTCATCATCTCCTAATGACTATCGCCCTATCTCCATTACACCTATCCTATCCAAGCTCTATGAGAGGCTTTTGTCCAGACGCCTTTCCTCTTATTGTAATAGTCATAATTTGATACCAAACGCACAGTTTGGTTTTCGTAAGGGACTGGGTACATGTGATGCACTTCTGACACTCACCCATGACTTGCAATCTTCATTGGACCAGGGACATGAGTCTCGTGTCGTGGCTATTGACTTTAGTTCTGCTTTTGATTTAGTCAACCATAAAGCGCTTCTGTATAAGTTACAGCTCATCGGTATTGGTGGCAATTTTTTAAGCATCTCTGAAGATTTTTTGACGAAAAGATCTCAGTCTGTGGTCATTGATGGGTGTCATTCCCCTTCTGTTACTGTTGTTTCTGGTGTTCCACAAGGCAGTGTCCTTTGCCTTTGCTTTTTATTATTTTTACTGCTGACCTGTGTTCCGAGCTTGAAAATAAACTAATCTCCTATGCTGATGATACAACTTTATATGCGTCAATTCCATCACCAATAGATCGACACGTAATTGCTACTGCTCTGAATAGGGATTTAGCCAAAATTACATCATGGTGTGAACTTTGGGGCATGAAACCTAATGCTAGTAAAACACACTCCATTATCATCAGCAGATCTCGTACCTTGGATCCTCCCCATCCTTATCTACAAGTTTCTGGCGAGCAAATTGAGAATGTGGATACTCTGCGTTTGTTAGGAGTTACTCTTGATCCCAAACTTACTTTTGAAAAGCATATTCGTTCTTTCTCCTCTTCCATTTCCCAAAAAATTGGTCTGCTTCGCAAGGTTTATAAAACATTTGCTTGTGACGCCTCAGTTATCAAGTCTTTTTATGCTTTCATTTTGCCAC
Source organism: Paralithodes platypus (assembly GCA_032716605.1). Lineage (NCBI taxonomy): Eukaryota > Metazoa > Arthropoda > Malacostraca > Decapoda > Lithodidae > Paralithodes > Paralithodes platypus. Next base: position 58,151,003 of record CM064487.1, on the reverse strand, counting down.
ATTTCGAGTACTGCTCACCTGTCTGGTTGTCAGCAGCTGACTGCCATCTCAAGTTGCTTGACAGGTCGCTAAATTCCATCAGTTTTATTCTACCTCATTTGTCTCTTGATCTGTGTCATCGACGTAAAGTTGGTGACCTTAGTCTTTTATTTAAAGTTTTTAACAACCATCAGCATCCCTTACATGGGGTTCTGCCTGGGCCCTATGTCCGGGCTCGTGCAACTAGATTCACAAGCAATCTTAAAACCTTAACCTGTACAGCCCCAGCGACGCGTCTGACGCGTCGGCGATGTATGTAACGCACAGCCCCAGAGACGCGCCTGACGCGTCACCCTAATTGCGCCGACCGTAACCTCAGGTGTAGCCACTCAAGAGGGCTCAGATTTGTATTGGAACTGTGTACGTATCCCACGCAACCGTGCCGATGGTTGAAAACTCTCAAAGTCCACGTGCGTGCGTGCGAGCGCTCAATAACCTGTTTTTTTGGGATAATTGCCTTCAATTTTTTACTCTTGTAAAACCCATTTTCGGGGGCTCTGTAGGACCATTTTTTAAGCTTTTTGAGCAGTTTTTCGTGGTTTTTCCTTCATTCCTAACCCATTCGCTATTGTTTCTGGAATAAAACCATTTTTTGAAAACCGGCCGGGTTCTGGTGCGCAAACATTACAAAACTAGCCGGGGCTCCACGGGTTAAGAGCGGCCTATGCGGTTTATTTATATGTACCGCCCAGCGGGGTGTTTTTAGCCAAAATAGGGCTGTTTACGTGATCATTTTCATGCCTAAATAAGACCCAGAACGTAAAACAAGTATCTATCCCTGAAAGGGCATAAACAGAGCTTTCGAATGACACCATAAGGATCCTTTTATGATGGCTAGTTTTCTTGCAATAACCGTGCAACGCGAGTGCAAAAAGCATGTAATTAGGCACTTTCCCCATACAATTCCTTATATAGCGAGTGAGAGAGGTAGGAGGGAGGTGAGATTCATGTCAGTAGGTTCGCCGCGGTGGTCTGGAGCAGTCATACGCTCGCTACTCTCCTGCCACCACTTGTCTCTCTCTCTCAGCAACATTACGTGCTGAAATTGCCACTCGAGTTATGTCGAGCGCCGCCACATAGTCCAGCTTTATTTAACTCGACTTATGTGGTGAGCCGCTAATTAAGGGTTAATGATCTTGCCATGAGCCGTGTTAATTTTTCTACTACACAGTTTTCACAGTGTTTTGTGCCGGCCATGGTTGACTTATGGAATAAGTTGCCAAATGAGCTAGTCAATTCAGCTCATATCTCCATTTTTAAGTCTAGAGTTAATGCTTTTTTGCAGCATTAATTCTAATTTTTATATTTATTTTATTCTATTTTAGTGTATTATATTTATACTTGATATCCTCCACTGCATAATATGTGTATATGTACAGTATACAGTATATGTGTTTATGTTTTCCTAAGTTGCCGTAGTCTCTCTTCAGTGCCTCCGGGTGTTTTGTGTGGATTCATCTTGATGGTGTTTCTGCACCCTGGTTGGAGACTTCGGCATCTCATATAATAATAATAATAATAATAATATTTATACACTGCATTTCCATCTTTTCGGCGGTTTCTGAATATTATGCTCAGTGTGTTGTATGCGAAATAACAAAGGGGTTTGTATGCTACTTTCTAGTATAATAACTTGGCTTATTTGTAACCACAACGTCAAGGATAAGTGCAAATAATACAAACTCTGGAAATTCTGGAACCTTTAATGTCTAGGGAGTGATGTCATTGCCAGCCAATCACGCGCCCGGTACCTTATCTGCTGTAGAGGCCGGCGGCAAAGATGAGTTACATACAGTATAGCACATATTCCGGCAATTTTTGATGAGCAAGTTTTTTCTCGTATTATTATAAGTCTCTTTCGCATTGGAATCGGAAACTAAATTGAAGGGGGTCTAGCGGGTGTTTCCTTTAAGCTTGATGGTAGTCTAGCGGGAAAGCTAAAACATAATTTAATACATTAATATGTAAACCAAAAAATACCCACTACTCCATTAACCCTTGTCTAGCGGAGTGTTTTGGGCTCATTTGGGCATATTCAGGCCCTCCTGCATGATAAATCAAGCATCTGCATGAAAAACAAATTATTTAGCAAAAAACTACAGTAGGCACTAAAAGCTTCAAAATGAGACCAGAACGAGCTACGTAGCACTCGTGGTTCTCTTGCAGTGGTGCCACGAACATGGAAGTTTAGCATATATCGGTATATTTTTCCCAGCTATGCTCACTACTGGCTACACTGCCGGCCTCTCGAGAACACAGGGAACATGAGTTAATGGGCGGCGGTAAGCCCTGGGAGTCGGCTGTCTGGCCCGCTGTGCTCCCGGCCATTTGCACTCGATTTTAACCCTTTAAAAGCCTTAATAATGCTCCTAACTTGCTGCAAATTGGTGCATGACTTAAGTCGAGCGCCGCCAATAAGGGGTTAAAGTAGGAAATGATGATTGCGAAGTAAGAGAGAGTAGTTGTGGGGTGGGAAGAAGTGATGATTCGAAATTATCCCCTTCAGTACCGTCGACGTCCTTTTCGTTAGATTCTGGAAACTATTAGATGATTTTATTCAGCTTATGAAGGACCTCTAGCAAATGAAAACCGCTACAGACCATCTCATTTCATCCTTTAAGTTACCACAGATCCTTCCTAAACAGTAAAATCGTCTAATGGTTGTCAAAATATGATGAGAAGGACGTCACAAAACGGGTTAAGAAGAGACGATTTTGATGAATAATTGGAGACATTTAGGTGAGAGGTGATTTTAGATAGTTGAAAATATAGAACAAAGGAGAAATATGTTGAGGTGGGGGGGGGGTATTTTATTGCTTAGTTATATTTGTATATTATTACTGAATTTATAATTATTGGCTATATATATTTTCTTGCTCCGTACATCTCTATCAAGTTAATAAAATAACAAAACAAGAAAACCCTTTGAGTTAAATTTATACATTTTTCTGTGGAGAAATGTCCCGGCCAAAGGCCGCATTTATTAGTGGTCCCTCCATCATTGACGATATGCCTATTAAATGATAGCTCTCTTTCAAATACCCGCGGTCAGCCTGTTTGAAACACCCACCGCAGGGGAAAGAGTACTAACATCATAAGTGCAACGCTAATTATCTTATGGAATCGTCTTTATGATTGGGTACTCACTATGAAAAAACTTTGTAAAAAAAAAAAAAAAAAAAAAAAAAAAAATTGTTATAATAGAGCTTTCCAACTCGAGGATGTCTTTTGTGGATTCTATCCGAGACGCTGAACCAGGCAGAGCCATTCCGCCTTCCTTCCCTTGCGGCCGTCCCGAGTAGAGGTGCCTAGCCTGTCCTCTGCTTTATTCGACATTCGTTCAACCTTAGTGAGTCTTTTGCTCATTTGTATCTAACTGTCGTGTTCTAGAATAGGTTTAGACTAGCTAGGACTGGCAGCCCCATTGGTACGTCCGCAGGGAGGTGTTAAAATAGGGTACTTGTGTGTAGGCGCCCAGTCGGTCCGCATTGGACACGCGCGCAATGTGTATTTGCTTTTGTGCTGCGGCTTAGCATTGCTATAACTTAGTTATTTAGGAGGCTATATATCCGCAGAGCTATGCTACTAGCCATCTCTATGAGGTAGTAGCATTGTTTGTGTGTTATAGCAGACGTTCTGGTCTAAGAGTTGCCCCACGTGGTGTGGAACTTTCCAGAACCCTTGTTTGCTCATTTTCCCCTCTGGTGTGGGGCGTTATGCGTTCGCTGCTGCTGTGTCATCATCAGAGGTAAGGGTATCGTATTCATCGTAATAATGACCTTGAGCCTTGTGGCCAGCCTCATTAGGGGTATTCTTAGTTGGCTAGGGGTATTATTTATTGCTTAAAAAATACTGTGTTAGCCCTAAGAAGTTACCTTCACTTTCATGTGGTGAAATGATACATGTTAGCAAGGTGTCAGGAGACGTTCTGACTTTTTTTTTTTTTTTTTTTTTGGCGGCTGACTTGCTCGGACAAGTGGGTACCTTCAAAATTTGTTTTTTCTTTCCGGCGATCTTTACCGGGTATTGATGGCAGAAGCTCGCCTTGCAGGCGAGCAGGGAATATTCCAATAAACCCGGCGTGGTGTGGTGTACCACAAGACTCCCGGCGGAAGTGCATATTCCTAAGGGAGTGATTTAGGGATGGGTCTGGTGAGGGATACTTTGAACCAAAGGACGTAAATTTTGCAATCCCCAAATTAAACTTACCACTTAACCGGCCTCCTATAATATCTCAGAGAGTGTTGGCTGACAAATACCATGGGTACACGGCAAGTGAGCCACAGGACTATGACGGTTCCTAGTTGAGTCAGATTCCCAAGCTAATGTTGAACAAGGGCGTAGTATGTGGAGGCACTCTGAGCCCATGAATGTAGAACCCAATAATCAATATCAGGAGGGTAACAGAGAAAGTGATAATGTTGATGACAATCTCCCTTCATCCGTCCCTGATTTAGTGTGGCCAGATAATGAACAGTATATTTCTGAGCCCCGGCAACAACCGCAAGTGATGGAGGCAACGGAAGAGCCGGAAGACTTGGACATGTCTTCAGCTCAGCCTGACCCTGTGGAGGAAGGGTCGGAAGTAGGGCCTGAGTCATCAAAAGGTTCACATAGCAAATGTATCACTACAGATGATTTAGATTACATTTTACACAGGGTAATGAAACAATATAATGTACCGAAGAAATCACAGGAAACTCCCACAGCTACGCCAGTAGGCCCCCCAGATTAGTTCAGTTGTGCAGCCGTTAGAGCCAACCAAAGTTGTTGTTCCATCCAATGTGTCACTTCCCCCCACGAACGTAACTCATGTAACTGCCTCGGCGTGTGGCACTACAGTGCCCACCGTTTTAACTACCACCAATGTGCATGTCATCACAGATATTACTCCCCCTCCTTTAGACAAAATTTCCCACAAGAGAGGCCCTATGCCTCTCTTGTATGTGCCCGAATGTTTATGGATTAATGTAACGGCACAAAATCCGGCCGTGGCACAAACAATCATATCGGGGGAGGTCCCAGTCCCTAGTGAGTGGGTAATTCAAATGAATAAGGGTAAACAGTTACGGGCTAAAGATAAACAAGATTAGAGTTTAGACGTAACGATCAAGGCCATTCCTAATGTTTATTACCATGAGTTTTTTGTGTATTCCCCCACTCCAGCATTACCTCCAGCCTCATCTGCACGACTTTTTGCTGACTGGACTAAGACTGACGGCGTGACTAACATCAAAGTCCTTAAGATGCTAATGCCGGAGTTGGATACAACCACAGTGCTTGATCAGTCCGGTAACCCAGTCCTGCAGGTGTGGCAGGTAGGTCCGGGTCTGTGGGTGGACTGGGAAATTGAGGCGCAACAATTTGCGGCAACAATAACTTCTAAATCTTCCCACCAAATTCCCCAAGATAATCACATTTGGTTTTCATTACCGATCAATCAAGCCGGAGGGGTGCCACCTGCTATATTTAAGTTCCTTTCCGCCCCAAAGTTGGCTCTATGGGACCTGCAGGAGCCCTTTTCAACTCCTCCTCCGGCACATTTAAGTGGAGAAACAAAGCATTGAGACTCTTTTCCCAATTTATACTAAGTCGCCAAATAGCCCAGTCCCTCACGAGAACTATTGCTGCTATTAATGACCATGATGTTAGGAAGGCCACAGAGTTATCCCTGAGGCTTCTTTTACAGAACTCTATCCAATCTTTGGAGGACATAAGGATAGCCTTGTTGAAGGCTGTCCGTGCACATCAGGACCTGAGAGTCTATATGGTGAAAAAGTTACCGGACGACATTGGCCGCCGGGTAATTCTTTCACCTGTGTTAACATCTTCTTTACTTTGCCCTGATACTTGGAAGGCTGTATACAATATGGTAGACAGCATGCAGTACTTCCCAGGCTAGGAAGGAGCACTTCAAGTTTCCAAAACCGTACTCCAAGCCTAAGAGCAGTGCCGATGTTAAATCAGGGAATCAAGATGTTGTGATACCTAGAGGACTGGCTGGTGGTGGTGTAGTCAGAGAATCTATGCAAAATCCATGTCAACCAAATTATAAACCATGTACAATCCCTAGGGTTCAAGGTCAACTTGGCAAGGTTCGCATCTTGTTCCCACACAGGTAATTAAGTGGATAGGGCTGGTCTGGGAGACAGCACATCTTACTCTCAGTCAGAGTGTGGACAGCTGCAACAGATTTCTAAAGAAAATGATTTTTGTTTCTCCACAGTCTGACTACCACGAGAAGGACATGGGAATCCCTGGTCGGCTCTCTCAATTGGATTCAACTAACTGTAAAGTTTGGCCGATTGAAAGTAAAGAGATTAATCTTGGAAGGAAACAAACATTTCCTGCTGTTGCTGGCGGGAAAGCTGTGGAAAATTCCTCCATTAATTTACGACTTACTGTCGTTCTGGGCGAGGAGAGAAACGTTGCACTCAATAATGATGTGGGCATCTCCCCCACCTACGGTATGGGTAGACACAGATGCTTCAATGACAATAGGCTGGGGTTATCAATCGAGCCTAGGCCATCAGGGTCAAGGTCTTTGGTCCAAAACCGAGAAATTTCATATCAACGAGCAAGAGCTCTTAGTCCCTTTATTTTTCCTTCAAAACCACGGCTCCTCCTTGCGGGGGAAATCAATAGCGTTTTGAATGGACAACTTGAATGCGGTATCCTGCATTCAAAAGCAAGGGTCAACGAAGTCTCAGAAGTTGCTAGAGTTGTCAGAAGAGATTTTTGTTTCTGGCCGAAGAGCTGAACATTCATCTCTATGCATCATACCTCCCAGGCGAAGCGAACGTCTGGGAAGACGCTCTGTCCCAACGACAGAGCACCAAAGTAGAATGGGCAATCAAGCAAAACATCTTCAACCAGATGATTGCATAGCCATACCGTCCACAAGTGGATCTTTTTGCGTCCAAGGAAAACCACAGGCTTCCTTCCTGCCTAACCCGCAGGGACATGACCTCGGCGGGGGGTCCAGACCCATTGTTGGAGGACTGGAACAGGTGGAATTACATCTATCTATTTCTGCCTCCAGACGCTTCACACATGTGTCAGGTAGTTCACAAATTACGGGGTTACCAGGGCTTAGTCTTGATGATCGCACCTCTATGGCCGACTCAGGTGTGGTACCACCAATTGAAAATGTGGTGCGAGAACCCGGTGTCACTCCCGCTCTCGTACTTCCACATGGAGACAATTGGCAACCTAAGGACCTCGCTGCCTTTTGCCTTTTGGACATTCAAAATGCCAAATGGTTAACTCTGTATGGAGAGAGCGTCACTAATAAATTTCTAAATCAGTATACTCTTTCTACCAAGCGACAATATCAATCGCATAGGAAGTCTTTTACAACCTGGATAGTAGAAACGGGGTGGATGGGACTCGTCAGCCTTGGTCGGCAACCTGTCTAGGGGAGTAAACCTTATACAAATCCGTACTGCTCACCTAAGGGTGAAGCAGGTTAGTGGATGGACTAGCCACACACCACTGTAGAAAAATAGTGCTACAAATATACATAAAGGGCCTCGGAGTCAGACAGACCCTAAGTTGAGTGGTCAATCCTGTAAGTCCTTCAGTAAACTGACACGGATTGTCCTTCTCACAGAGGTTAGGTCTGCTTAGGGGCATTTTGTGTATGGCCACCCTCGTAAAGAGGAGTAAGGCATCCGGCAATTGATAGCAGAAACGGCGCAAACTGACGCATCAGTAGCTTTGGTATTCAAGTATTTGGACTATTTATTTGAACAAAAGCGCCTTTCTGTAGTTACACTGAAGAATCATTTGTCTGCGATCAGAATTCCCTTTCATTACTTAACAGGGCTATCTATACCGCAGGCTGAGTAGAAAGGGTTGATGAGGGCATGTTTCAAGCTTCGCCCACCACCCTGTCAGCTCATGCTACCTGGTCACTTGACAAAGCATTGTCTTTGCTTCATTCGCGCAAGTATAATCATGTGCCGGATTTTGACTCACTGTTAACCTGACAAGCGCGATATAGACCTAGGTGCTAGGGTAGTTATTTGTGCATTTCTAGCCCTGGATTCTGACAGAATTCGTTATATTTACAATATAAAGCATTATTTGTTTTCGGTATGCTTTTATTTTACATATATGATGTATATATGAACCTTCAAGAGTGCTAAAATAAGTGAGAAAAGCATTTGGGTGGTGAAAAACGAAAATATTGGCCACCCGGTCATAATCTCAGGCGAGAGAGAGCCACAGGCAGCCCTCCCCTCTCGCTGTCTGGGAGTCAACTGAGACGAGCGGGGCGGTGTGTGCCGGTGTCTGGGTGTTGCATAACGATCTTTTATGCAACCCACTTGTGCTACATTATCGCGGGAGAGAAAAATAACCGATAAATGATGATAATAAGAGGAAAAATAGGTGATAATTGAGGAGGGGGGGAGGGGGGAATAAGGTGGGGAAGGAGGGGAGGGGGAGGGGTGAGAAACACATGGATGAGTACTAGAGGGGAATTATCTCACCTAGAGACAAAATCCTTTGTTTTGATAGGCCCTTTTTTTTTTTGGAAGGCCTTTTTTATGGTCTTGCTTCCGTGAGGCCTATCGCGTTCCCTATAGGAAGCCTTCCGTGAGGCCTATCGCGCTTGCCGGGTTAAAGAAGGCTGTGTTCCTTATAGCTTTGGGCACAGGTAACAGGGTGTCTGAGCTGCCGGCGATGAGCAACGAACCTAATTGCCTCAGGTTTGGGAGGCTCAATGTGAATGTACAAATTGCTCCATCTCCCACTTTTATTGCTAAAAACGAACATAGCGAGTATGTTTTTTCTGAATTTACAGTCCCGGCGCTCAAGCGCGGGGACACACACCATGTATTATGCCCGGTTCAGGCTCTAATAAAGTTTCTGAGGGTGTCACGGCCCCAACAGCAGGGAGCCTTGTGGGTCAACGGTGCGGGTAACCGCATCACAAGAAGACAATTGGCTTCTTTACTCGTAGATGTAATTCGTGAAAGTAACGCCGGTGTAGTCGGAAGGGCCCACGACATCAGGAAATGGGCAGTTTCGTTACGTTTCTTGCATAATTATTCCATTGATGACATAGCCAACACTATGTTGTAGGCTTCCAATCATAACTTCCTGATGCACTACCTATCTGTGGCTTTGGATAAACCAAAATTCACCTGTGTGGCCTTGCGCCAGCGGGTCTAGTTGGTCTGTGTGCTACTAAGTTCAAGAGTAATCTTAATGGAGAAAAGGAGGGGGGTGCTCTAGAGCCAAAGACCCCTAGACCCTCTGCCGGACAATGTGATAAGTTCACGAGCTGTGATACTTGATAAGTCGAACTGGTTATACAGTTCAAAAAATTATTTTTTGTAAGATATCTGTAATAGTTGCACTATAGGATATTAAATATAAGTTGTACAAAATGTGGAATATGTACAAATTAATGTTAAGGACAAAGTATATGATCAAATGATTTATTTGTTCCTCTAAATGTTTGGACAAGAATAAAATACATTCTTGGAAAATAATTTTGTAATGAATCTCAATGTGATATTCTTTAACATATGTACCTGTATGGTTACTTATAAGCAGAACTTTTTCGAAGCAACGCACTGCTTTTCTTTCCATTTTTTTCTATTATTGTATGTACACAATATATTTAAGATTGTAATATGGTGTTTTTTCTCTACCTTTACTTGTTTATTAGTGGTTCAGATATTGTCACGAATCTCCCGCTCCAGTCTTGAGATATCAGGCATATCGTCAATGATGGAGGGGCCACTAACAAATTATAGGTTTGAGTCCCGGAGGGAAGAATGAAAACCTAATATTTAGTAGTGGCCCCAAAATCATTGACGATGTAGGGCCCTCCCTTCCATACCCTTCCCATTCGTTGATGTCTTGAGTTTAATCTTGATATATCATTGAAGGAGGAATGGCGCTGCCTGGTTCAGCGTCTTGTCTCGGATAGAATCCACAAAAGACATCCACGAGTTGGAAAGCTCTATTATAACAATTCTTAAGTTAATTTTTATTTTTTATTTTTTACGAAGTTTTTTCGTAGTGAGTACCCAATCATAAAGACGATTCCATAAGAGAATTAGCGTTGCACTTATGATGTTAGTACTCTTTACCCTGCGGCGAATGTTTCAAACAGGCTGACCGCGGGTGTTTGCAAGAGAGCTATTATTTAACCCCCTCAGACAGGAATAGTTAACTTACTGACGAGGAGGCAGACCGCTGGTATTTTCCCCACAACAGTCAAAATCACACTGAGGGACCGTTAGAAGTCGGAGGAATTTGGGGTTGCCACCAATCGACATACTCTGATCTAACTTACCTAACTTACTGAGCTCAAAATGACGCAGAAGCGTCATATAATTTATTGTTGAGCTATTCACTAGGCTCATATGACGTGATCGCGTCATATGAGAATTTGGGCGGAACCTCCATATGACGCGTATGAGTCGGAGGGGGTTAATAGGCATATCGTCAATGATTTCGGGGCCACTACTAAATATTTGGTTTTCATTCTTCCCTCCGGGACTCAAACCTATATTCTCTACTGCTATCGCTTGCCAGGTAAAAATGGACACATAGAGAGAGAGTGAGAGTGAGAGAGAGAAAATAGCGCATGTGTGTATGTGCGTGAGGAAGGGGTTGAAGCTCCGCACACGCCATATTGTCATAAACTGTGGAGCCAGGAACGGTCAAACTGTCAAGGGTGGCGGGAGTGCTATTGACAACCCAACCTTGCCTTCCTTATATCATGGCTTCCTTCTTTCCTTTTACCCTTCCCTCCTTCTTTCCTGACATCCTCCCTCCTTTCTCTCCTCTTCTGTCATTCCTTAGATCCTACCTTCCTTCTTTCCTTTCCCCTTACTTCCCTTCTTGCTTTTATGCTTGCTTCCTTCTTGCTTTCTCCTGTCCTTCCTTCATTCATTCATTCATTCTTTCCTGACATCCTTCCTCCCATCTTTCCTCTTCTCCTGCCATTCTTTTCATCCTACCTTCCTTCTTCCTTTTTCACTTCCTTCTCTTCTTGCATCTGTACTTGCTTCCTTTCGGCCTTCTTCTGTCCTTCTTTCCTTCCTTTCTTCTATCCTTTCTTTCTCCTGTTATCCTAACTTTCTTCTTCCCTTTCCACTTCCTTCTGTACTAGCTTCCTTCCTGCCTTCTTCTGTCCTTCCTTCCTTCATTCTTTCCTGACATCCTGCCTTATACCTCTCCTTCTTCCTGTCATCCTACCATTTCTCCTCCCTTCTCTTCTTGCATCTGTACTTGCTTCCTTCCGGCCTTCTTCTATCCTTCCTTCCTTATTTCCCTTGTACCTTCTTTCGCTCCTCCCTTCACACTGTCAAGAAACTGTCAGCTAAGCACTGTCAAACAAGCTGTCAAGGTGGGCGAGAGAGGCATTGACAACAACCCTTCCTTCTGTTCGTTTTTTCTTCCTTCATTTAATTATTACTTTATTCGATCTTTCTGTCCTTCCCCATTTCTTTTGTTTTGTTTTGTGTTTCTTCTTTTTTTGCCAGTGTTACTCTCTGTTCTCCTTCTTCATAACCTTCCTTCCTTCCATCCTCTTTCTCTTTCATTCCATCCTTCTTCCTCCTTCAACCTTTGAAGATACGATGACGCATTTCTTTTCGGTTTACTGGCGATTATTAGACAATTTTATTCAGATTAGAAAGAGTATATGGAAGTCCGAGGGTTATTTGTCTTTACCCTTATAATTTCCATAGATGTTCCCATAGATGCTTCCTAAACTGTATACAATTCGTGGAACCCCTATGTATTTCTTAAGGGGAGTATTTTTTCTGGACCCCCTTCTCCCTCATGTTTAGCCTCATTAATTTTGAGATTTTAAGACGTTTGCTCCATTAGTTTGGCGATTTTAAGACCTTTCGACCCATTTGTTGTCAATATTAAGACTTTTCGTGTCATGTAAATGTCATTTTTTTCCTAGCGATCGATAACGAGCCTGTAATATAGTAGAAATCGGCGTTCGGCCGGGACATTTAATATTGGAGGCAATTTATTAAGCCTGATAGAAGTCTAGGGAGCAAACTAAACAAAATATATGTATAATAATAACACCGGTAATAATAATAATAATAATTAAAGTTGCAAGCAACGTTGTCCGGGATCCGAGCGGTTTTGCAAGCAGGGTATTGTGTTGGATACAAAAGCTGTGTTACAGATATCAAAAGATAATTTAACTTATCGGGCATGGATAAACTACAGAAGGAACAGATTGTGCAAACAAACAAGAGTGAGAGAGGGAGAGATAGGCTGTATAAGAGATCTGCCTCTATTCATTTAGTAACAGAGTTGTAGATATGTGGAATAGGCTACCGAGTGCTATAATGGGATCAACAACAATAGAGCTTCAACTCGAAATTAGATAGAATGAGATGGGTTGGGTGTGAAAGGGAGCTGCCATGTGTAGATCAATCGGCTCTCTGCAGACTCCCGTTTTCTTATATTTTTATGTTCTCATCTGTGAGGGAGAGAGAGTATGGCAAGAGAGAATAGGATGTAAGGAAGATAGCGATAAATATGAGAGAGAGAGAGCGCACAGGAAGGGTTGGGTGTGAAAGGGATCTGACATGTGTGGGCCAATCGGCTCTCTGCAGACTCCGGTGTTCTTATGTTCTCATTTGTGAGAGATAGAGAGAGACTAGGATATGTAAGGTAGACAGATAAATGAGAGAGAGTTTTTATGAGATGGGTTGGGTGTGAAAAGGATCTGTCTTGTGTGGGCCAATTGGCTCTCTACAGACTCCCACTTTCTTATTTTCCTATTTCTTACAATTGTGTTTTGGTTGCAGGTATATGATAACATGGGTGTATAGTAAGTAGTGTAAATAACAGGTAAAGTTTATGAGATGTGTTGGGTGTGAAAGGGATCTGCCTTATGTGGGCCATTTGGCTCTCTGCAGACTCCCATTTTCATCTTGGTTGCATGTTTAAGGGATCTGCCTCATTTGTACCGGTGTGCAAACAAACAAGAGCGAGATAAAAAGAGATTGGCTGTGTAAGGGATCTGCCTCAATTCGCTTGGTAAAAGAGTTGTAGATATTTGGAATAGGCTACCGAGTGCTATAGTGGGATCAATACTAATAGAGCTTCAACATAAAATTTGATAGGACAATAGATAGGATTGTCGCAGGGTTTCGCTGAAAATAAAGCCTGAGAATATGAGTAAGAATAATTGTCTAGATAGGGTAAATTGCCGTACTGGTACATCAGATAGGAATAGAAAATATCAGTCACAGGATTTTAATTGTACTGCTAGTAGAAATATTGAAGGTGTAACAGAAGATGGGAATTCAGTTAGAAATAAAGGTAAATCCGATACAAGTAAAATAAATTCATTGCGATTATATTATACAAATGTAGGAGTTTATGTAACAAAATGGATGAACTTAGAGCACTTGTTAGCAACGAAAATATAGACATTATAGCACTGACTGAAACATGGATTAATACAGAATCAAGACATTTCTTAGCAGAATTCCATATACCAGGATATAGTTTGTTTAAACGCGACCGAACAAGTAGGAGGGGCGGCGGAATAGCAGTGTTTGTCAGGAGTTCTTTAAAAAGTTGTATTAAATCAGGTATTAGACTAAATACTGATAACGAAAGTGTTTGGGTAGAGGTTAACGAAGGTAGTGAGACCATAATTATTGGAGTTATTTATAGACCACCAAATATGAGTAGAAACGAAGGAAACAGCTTTATGGCAGGAAGTGAAAATAGCATCAAGGTTTAGCAATGTGTGTATTATGGGGGATTTTAATTTTCCGAATATTGATTGGCAGCATCAAATCGGCGACTCAGATTCAAAAGAGTTTATTGAGGCGGTACAGGATAGTTTTTTATTTCAATTCATAGACTCGCCTACTAGAGGTAATAATATCCTCGATTTAGTTCTCAGTAATAATGAACAAATGATAAATAATGTAGAGATAGGAGACCAACTAGGAAATAGTGATCATAAATCAATTTATTTAACATACAATGGACAGGAAAGGCTAAAGAGAATACGACACTTATCCCAGATTTCAGAAAAGCCAATTATGGTGGATTAAGAAGAGCCTTAAGAGTTGATCCTATGGTTAAACTATTAAGTGGACCCAGGTGCGCTAATGAACATACTCTCTCTCAGATACCTGTCTTAACTTAGGATAATTTGACAGCTACATATAATAATTTTATTTCTTCACTCCACAATGCGCAAAATAAATATATCCCCAAAAGAAAATTTAGATCAACACAGAACCAACCCAAATGGATGAATAATAGATTATTAGACCTTCTAGGAAAAAAGAGAGGAATATATAGAAAAATTAAGAAAGGCGAAATTCACCTACTTGCTTACTATCAGAATCTATCAAGAGAGGTTAGAAAAGGTATAAGGACAGACAAAAGAAATTATGAAATCAGGATAGCCAATGACTCAAAAAATAACCCTAAGACTTTTTACCAGCTATATAAATCTTAAGTTAGAGATAAAATAGGCCTCCTTAAAACTTCGATAGGAGAAATGATAGAAAATTATTTAGAAATGTGCAGTACATTAAATAGTCAGTTTCTATCCGTTTTCACTAATGAAAATTTGGCACAGATTCCAGAAGTCCGTAAGGTATATAGCGATAGTATAGAAAATAGGCTAAGTACGGTTACTATAAGTAGAAATGATGTGCTTAAGGAAATTGACAGACTGAAACCTCAGAAATCGCCTGGTCCCGATGAGGTATATGCTAGAGTATTAAAAGAATGCAGAGATGAGTTAAGTTACCCATTAACATTTCTTTTTAACAATTCATTAGAAACAGGTATAGTTCCAGAAGCTTGGAAGCTTGCAAATGTATTTCCGATTTAAAAAAAAGGTGATAAATCAATAGCATCCAATTACCATCCCATTAGTCTCACTTCAATCATAGGAACGCTACTAGAGTCAATTATTGCTAGGAAAATGAGAAACCACTTAGAAACAATTAACTTAATCAATTCTTCTCAGCATGGATTCACTCAGGGACGTTCTTGCCTTACTAATTTGCTTAGTTTTTTCTCAGAGGTATATGAAGCAGTAGATAATGACAAGTCATATGATATTATATATTTAGATTTCAGTAAAGCTTTTGACAGAGTCCCTCATGAGAGATTGATGAGAAAGGTTGAGGCACATGGAATAGGTGGGGCGTTGTTACGATGGATTAGGTCATGGCTAATTGGTAGGTAGCAGAGAGTCAGCATAAATGGTACTAAGTCAGAATGGGGATCAATCAAAAGTGGTGTCCCCCAGGGATCTGTATTAGGTCCTCTGTTGTTTATTATATACATAAATGACCTTGATTTAGGTATAACTAGAAGGATATGTAAATTTGCAGACGATACCAAAATGGGGAGAAAAATTGATTCAGTTAGAGATATAGAGTGTCTGCAAAGGGATCTAGATACCTTACACGAATGGTCAGTAAAATGGCAGATGAAGTTTAACATTGACAAATGCAAGGTATTAAAGATAGGAAAGATGCATACAAATTTTAAATATAAACTAGCTAATATGGAATTAGAAAACTCAGACTGTGAGAAAGATCTAGGTGTGTTTGTTAGCAATGATTTGAAGTCTAGAAAACAATGTATAAGCGTTCGTAACAAGGCAAACAGGATTCTCGGGTTCATATCTATGAGTGTGAGTAACAGAACTGCTGATGTTATCTTAAAACTTTACTTGTCATTAGTGAGACCCAATATGGATTATGCTGCTCAATTTTGGTGTCCTTATTAGAGAATGGACATAGATTCATTGGAGAGAGTACAACGTAGAATGACAAAAATGATCCATAATATTAGGAATATTCCGTATGAAGAAAGGCTGAAGAAATTAGGCTTACATTCGTTAGAGAGGCGCAGAGTTAGAGGTGACATGATAGAGGTATTCAAGTGGGTTAGTGGAATTAACCCATAACTGTCGGGGCGCAACATAAGTCGAGTATAATAAATCTGGACTATCTGGCGGCGCTCGATATAGGTCGTGTGGCAATTTCAGCACATAATGTTGCTGAGAGAGAGAGACAAGTGGTGGCAGGAAAGTAGCGAGCGTATGACTGCTCCAGACCACCGCGGCGAACCTACTGACACGAATCCCACCTCCTCCCTCCCTCTCTCACTCGCTATATACGGAATTGTATGGGGAAAGTGCCGAATTACATGCTTTTTGCACTCGCGTTGCACGGTTGTTGCAAGAAAACTAGCCATCATAAAAGGATCGTTATGGTGTCATTGGAAAGCTCTGTTTATGCCCTTTCAGGGATAGATACTTGTTTTACGCTCTGAGTCTTATTTAGGCATGAAAATGATCACGTAAACAGCCCTATTTTGGGTAAAAACACCCCGCTTGGCGGTACATATAAATAAACCGCCTAGGCCGCTCGTAAGGTGTTAATAAAGGAGACATGAAAAATGTACTAAAGCTCAGTGATAGCGAAATAACTCGTACAAATGGTTTCAAATTAGATAAATTTCGTTTCAGAAAAGATATAGGCAAATATTGGTTTGGTAACGAGTTGTAGAAGGGTGGAATAGGCTACCAAGTGATATAGTGGGATCAAGAACGATAGGGAGCTTTAAGATAAAATTAGATAGGCATATGGACGAGATGGGTTGGGTGTGAGGGGGATCTACCAGGTGTGGGCCAATCGGCGCTCAGCAGACTCCCATTTTTATCTTGGCAGCATGTGTAAGGGATCTGCCTCATTTGTACCAGTGTGCAAATAAGAGAGAGAGAGAGAGATTGGCTGTGTAAGGGATCTGCCTCTCACGTAACATAGTCATAGATATGTGAAATAGGCTACCTAGTGTTATAGTGGGATCAAGAACAATAGAGAATTTCAAGACAAAATCAGATAGTCAAATGGACGAAATGGGTTGGATGTGAAAGGGATCTACCTTTTGTGGGGCACTTGTATCTCTGCAGATTCCCATGTTCATCTTAGTTGCATGTGTAAGGGATTTGCCTCATTTGTACCGGTGTACAAACAAACGAGCGACAGAAAGAGACTGGGTGTGTAAGGGATCTGCCTCTATTCGTTTAGTAACAGAGTTGTAGACATGTCAAATAGGCTACCGAATTCTACAGTGGGATCAAGAACAATAGAGTTCAACATAACATTAGATAGGACGAGATGGGTTGGGTGTGAATGGCTGCCACGGGCATGTCTGGCCACCATTTTTGGATATTATATCAAAAGCTGCCCAACACAAAAATGCACCTTGTGTCAAAGTTTGGTCCCGATCCGACAAGTAGTTCCGGAGTTATTCCGTAAAAACCAACCGGACTATATATATTTTTATGGAAGAATGCAATACTCATAAACCCCTGAAAACGTTGCTTGCTGTTTGAGGGAGGAGGGAAGGTAAAGTCACACCACCCCACAAATTGTCAAAACTTTGAAGGTCTAGAACTTTGTTAACCCGCTGAGACCCAGCGTCGCACGTGTTGCGTCGGCAATGTTCGATCACCAGAACCCAGCGACGCAACGTTTGTGTCCTGGCCGGTCCGGTCCTATGGCAGCCCGAGGGCTCAGATTTGTATGGGAACTGTGTAAGTATCCCACGCACCCATGCCGATGGTTGAAAACTCTCAAAGTCCAACCGCGTGCGCGTGAGCGCGCAAAAACATGTTTTTTTGGGGAAATTGCCTTCAATTTTTTACTCTTGTAAAATCCGTTTTTGGGGGCTCTGTAGGACCATTTTTTGCACTTTATGACTAATTTTTGTTTTAGTTTTCCTTCATTCCTAACCCATTCGCTATTGTTTCTGGAATAAAACAAAATTTTCAAAACCTGCTGGGCCCTGGTGGTACATTTATTAATAACTAGCTGGGGCTCAGCGGGTTAAACTAAGCATTTGGCAAAGGGAGGAATTGTTAAAAACTTTAGCCAATACTCTGCTATTTACCAAAAATAAATTTGAATTATCATTAATATTTGGTAGGGTAGGTATGTATAGGTAGGTTGGTTAAATAATTGCTGGAATTCGTAGGGACTCTAACTATTTTGAGAGAGTTAAAATTAAAAAATGTATGGATCTGAATGATTAATATAACTAGTATTAAGCAAAACTAGGGGATGCGGGGAAGCCTAAAGACTGAAGACTGAAAACGTTGTGTGGGTACCTCACACGGTTTTAAAGTAATTTATGAATAGACAGTTTTCAATTCTGCGGCCAAACTATTCCACCAATTTCTATTCTTTTGGTAGCAAAACGTTCGGAATTGCGAGCCTCACCCAACTACGCAAACATGACTTTGATCATCTGCGTAGTTTTCAAGATGTGGATTTTTAAGTGCTTTCAAGGTTTTTTCAAGATTACCAGAAAAAACCCCACGTGCAAAGCAAAACCTTTTCCATAACATTTGCGGAGCATTAGTAGTGGAGTCCATATGCCAAAGCCTAATCATTTCCTATGAGTGGGAGAGACGGTATTTAGGTTTTTAAAAAATCGGAAAATCGGCTGCCATGGACCTGTTTGGCTGCTATTTTGGATGTTTAGCATATCAAAAGTTGCCCAATACAAAAACGCACCTTGTGAAAGTTTGATCCCGATCCAAAAAGCGGTTCTGGAGTTAATGCGTAAAAACCGGCGTAGAATAATTATTTGGAAGAATAAGAAGATTTAATTATTACAATAGGGGTTCCCCGCAGGGCTCGAACCCCTAATAAGAGAGAGAGAGAGAGAGAGATACACACACACAAACACACACTGTCTGTATGTGTGTGCGTAATTGTATTTATGTGTGTGTCTGTACGTGTTTGTGTTCCCATATGATAAACGTTCAATTCTGCTATATTGAATTAATGCCAACATACCCCAATGCTTAAATAGTTTCTGGATATATTTTAGTCTATCGGTTTTCTTTTTATCTGTGTAGTGTATCGGGCATCTTGTATGTACGTGAGTGTGTGTGTGTGTGTGTGTGTGTGTGTGTGTGTGATGATTGGGCGCGCAATAGTCTGTATGCGTATCGTATATATGTAATTATTATGTTTTCTCCACTAACCAACTTTACTCCTAAACTCGATTAATGAAATTAATAAACACATGTGGCAGTCCGGGGATTCGAACCTAGGATGCTCACACCGAAAATCAACATACTTATGCACTGCACCACGAAGACAGATAGTATTCGTTGGAAAGAATTTGGTAGCACATACTGGTACCCATTGTTTGCAATGCATCGACACATGTTTTTGTCTGATGTTATTTTGTAAGATATTTGTATGCATGTGCGAATGTGTGATACGTGATTGTGTGTGTGTGTGATGTGTGTGTTCGTGATTGTGTGTGTGTACGTGTATAAGAAGAAGAAGAAAACAAAGAAAACAAATGATAATATGAAGAATCGGTTTCTTTCGAGCGAATAACAAACGAGGCTGAAAATACCCAGTTCCCTAACCTATCATAAACTAAGTGGTTAACAGACTGACCTTAGCTGCCACAATGCGTGGGTGATTAGAACGTGGGAAAGGCACCATCCCAATCAAGTCTAATCTTCATGGCCGGGATAGTTTATGTGAGAAACCTTACCAGCAAGCAGTGGGATACGATGCCTCGTCGCCTAGGTCAACGTGTTCATATACTGTACAGACGACTGAGTGAGTTTGGGTGCCGTGGTGTGGTATGTGTATATTACAGTGTGCGCGTGTAGGAAAAGGAAGATTAATGGGGGGGGGGGTCCCTTTCTCTTTCATGTTTATCCTGCTTAGTTCTGAATTTGTAAGAAATTTGCCCCATTAGTTTGGCGATATTAAGACCATTCGTGCCATTCAGTTGTCGATTTCTTCCTAGCAAGCGAAAGCAAGCCTGCGGTTTAGGAGGAACCGTCCTTAGGCCAGGCCATTATTCTACCAAATAATGCACACATTTATTAATTATACAGTATTATATTATATTATGTAAAGCCTGTTAAAAATCTAGGGAAGAAACTAAAATATAATAGGTTAATATATCAATAAATCAATAAATAGATAAACATAAAAATATAAATCTTCCCTTAACCAATTCAATGCCAGTGAACTCCTTTTCATTATTTTATGGCAACTATTAGACGATATTATTCAGCTTAGGAACGATGTATGCCCATTAAAAGGCTACAAACTATCTCAATTAATCCTTTTAGCTGCAATATATCCTTCCTAATCTTCATAACATCTTCTAAATGTAGCTGAAATATAATATAAAAGACGTCACCTGTACTGCATGTTTTCTTCAGACACCGTAGATTTGTATACCTGCTTCAGTTGAGTATCTGCACCTATCTAACCAGTATCACCTTCCTAAACGACAAGTGGGCCCACCTTAACAGTTCCCCAGCCAGACCTTATTAATGTCTGTAGTATGTGTGTGTGTGTCTGCTTCATCTACCTATACGTACACACACACGCACATCTTCCCATTATCACCCTCATGTACGGCAATGGTACCCACCCAAACAGCTCCCAGGTCAGACCTTATTATTCCCCCTATCGACATTTAACCCTTCCTACCCGGGCTGTCTCAGCCAATGACGGTCGCTCCTACCCGGGCGATATGGCCGAAAAACGTCTAGGCCTAGGCTACCGTATTTATGTTTATTTTCACTGCTAGAACTTTCCCACTCATCTATAATCGTAGTGCGGTTTTCAATCTGTATTTTGGCATTGAGTAGAGCTCGGTAAGTCAACTGGTTCAGTTGTGATGACGATTTCAGTGGAGCCAATATTGCAGAGATGTTGCCAATATGGGGGCTTTTCAGACACTAATTTTGTCATGACGTCATAACAATAACATTGAGGAGTCTTCTCCTTCTTGTTTTTGGAGGTGCGGTGACGAACGCTTGGGTTTGTTGACATACGTCGTACGCACGCCGTTCGGACCAAGCTTAATTAGGCTATTAAGCTCATGCCTTAGATAAGGCATACCGGGTATTGGCCCTTCTTTCGTGCTGTCATTACCTAAGGCAGCCCGGGTAGGAAGGGTTAAGGAGACCCTTGCCTGTGTAAAAGGGGAGCAGGAGGTGGAGGGGGGGGGATCTTTTCTTTCAACGACCCACTCTTACCCAAAACGACTTCATTTTGCCCCTCTATGCCCTCTTCCTCTCACCTATTTATTTAAATTTTTCTTATAGTCCCGGCTAACAGGTTTTCTTTATGCAACTGTGCTAGGTACGTTTGTACAGTCGTCCAAGTGTGTTCGTACCTACGCCCCCAGTGGGCTAGTATAAAATAAAAGCATTATCAACAACAGCAACCTACGCCGTGGTGAGTTATAGATGGGAGTATTAATACTAGGATTGATTTCCTAGTAATATTATTTACAAGGAAGAGATGTGGATGTTGGTGTATCGCTGATAAGGGAAGGAAATTTGTGGAAGTTGTCTGTACTGCTGTTTGCCGACGATACAGTTCTGATGAGCGATAGTGAATGGGAGCTGCAGGGTCTTGTAAATATGCTTGTAACAGTATGTGAAAAACGGAATCTGAAGGTAAATGCGGGGAAGAGTAAGGTTATGGGCTTTGAAAGGGGTGCAGCCACAGAGGGTGAGGTGAGGTTGAACGGTCAGGCTATGGAGAATGTCATCTCATTTAAGTATTTGGGTAGTGTGTTGAGTAAAGATGGGAGTATGGATGAAGTAGTGTGAAAGAGGGTGCAACAGGGGAAGAGGGTTGTAGGAAAGCTGAAAGCAGTATCAAGAAATAAGGTGGTCAGCATGGAAGTATACAAAGGAGTCCTTGCATGACAGTGTGGTAATCCCGACATTGACAAACGGGAGCGAAGCATGGACATTGTTGGAGAGACACAAACACAGAGTGAGAGGGGTGGAATTGAGTTACTTGAGAAGTGCGTGCGGAGTTACATGGAGGAATAGACAGACGAATGAGGAAGTACGAGAGCGGGTGTGATGTAGATGTATGCACATTTGCTGGAAAGTGTGAAAAGGAACATCTTGAGATGGTTCGGCCATCTGGAATGTATGGGAAGCGAGAGAATGACTAACAGAGTGTACGAGAGTGAGGTGGAAGGACAGGGAGGGAGAGGTAGACCGAGAGAGAGAGGTGGAAGGACGGAGTTAAGAAGTATATATGCATGAAAGCGGTACTGGATAGGAGGGGGGGCGTCGACTGATTGGGGACAGAGGTGCATGGAGGCGTTTCGTTCGTGTCCGACCCTTCGGGGAGCACGGCGTCCGGCACTAGATAGATAGATAGATAATTCATATGCAGTTAACCCCTTCAGCATGATGGCGTAAACTTCATCATATTCTGCCTACTATTAGTCAACTTTCTTTAGCTATATTCTACTTTTAGGACTGAAAGGGGTAAATACTACAGTATTATCATTAAACCCTCTAAAAAATACAAGTCCTTCTTGTATGTATGTATGTATGTACAGTATATACTCTGGAACATACCCCATAGCTGGGGGTAGCCGACTTGAGACAGAGACCGAACAGAAACAACATTAAAAGATCCAATTCTTCGGGTCCGGGACCACTCCTGCGTTCCCTCGCCTCGTGTAATAGGTGAATTTTACAAGGGGAAGAGGATTCCTAGCTTCCCGCCCCCAGAAGAAAAAGTAGGACAGTAAAAGATACAGACAGAAATGGCTAAGGATGGGTAGAGGAACTGCAAATAATCGTTCTAATTTTAACATAATCAAAGGTAAGAAAGCGTCATTGAGCTGAACGGGTTAAAGGGTCACATGAATTAACCCCTTGCAGATAATTTAGCCTTTTTATACATTATTCTGGTTGTCATTAGATGATTTTATGCAATTTAGGAAGGATCTCCAGAAATGAAAGGGGTACAAACTATCTCAACTAACTCGCTAGCTCCCACAAGTTCTTCCTAAGCTGAATATAGTTGTCTAATAACAACCAGAATGAACTGTCATAACGCGTCATAATCATCTTCTAGGCGTTAACAAACAAAGCAAACTACATCCGTAATGCAATCTGAAAAAAACAAATTTCATGTGTTAAATCACAAAATACACACACAACTCCAACATCACCGATATTAGTCAACAAGCTAAATATAACCTACAGTAATCTAACCTCGTCTAATGTATTATAACCCCCTCCATGTCTATGCAAATGTAATAAACTTAAAAATACAACGAAGACTGGAGCGTGGATAGGTATACAAGGGGATTCGATGGTCCAAAACTGACAGTATTATTGTGATCTTTCGCCCTTGTATCAGGAGCTATAGTCTATTCTTTATTAGTAGGCCAGAAATCATGACCCCCTAACCTTTGTAACTCAAAAAAGGCTAGAGCAAATTGGTTGCTAATGTGCACACCTATTCCCTGTCTGACTCTTCCTAAATTGTAGGAATATTAGCTCAATAACTCAGCTAGTCGTTTATGAGGTATAGAGGTTGGTGGTAAAGATATTTGGCTTACCTATCATGAATGGACTATAGATTAAACAAAATAATAATAATTGGGACTCCCTTCTCCCTTATGTGTAGCTCCATTTGTTTTTATATTTTATGACGTTTCACCCCAATTTTTCCTAAATATTAGGAACTTTCGTGCCTTAGATGACGACTTTTTCCTGGTGAGCGATAGCGAGGCTGTAATTTTAGGAGAAACTGGCCTTTGACAGAGCCATTTTTCTACCGAAAAATGTACACATTTATCTCAAAGAGGAGTCTCGGGGATGTTTTTTTGTTTAAGCTTGATGGAAGTCTAGCGATGAAACACACAAATAAATAATAAATAAATAATTAAATAAATAAATAAATAATAAAATAAATAAATAAATGAATAAATAAGTAGACTAAAAAATACCCCCTACCCCCTTAAGCGGTTAAGGATTGTATGGTGTATAAGTAGATACTAACCAAACTAAAAATACCCCCTACCCCCTTAAGCGGTTAAGGATTGTATGGTGTATAAGTAGATACTAACCAAACTAAAAATACCCCCTACCCCCTTAAGCGGTTAAGGATTGTATGGTGTATAAGTAGATACTAACCAAACTAAAAATACCCCCTACCCCCTTAAGCGGTTAAGGATTGTATGGTGTATAAGTAGATACTAACCAAACTAAAAATATAAGTAGATACTAACCAAACTAAAAATACCCCCTACCCCCTTAAGCGGTTAAGGATTGTATGGTGTATAAGTAGATACTAACCAAACTAAAAATACCCCCTACCCCCTTAAGCGGTTAAGGATTGTATGGTGTATAAGTAGATACTAACCAAACTAAAAATACCCCCTACCCCCTTAAGCGGTTAAGGATTGTATGGTGTATAAGTAGATACTAACCAAACTAAAAATACCCCCTACCCCCTTAAGCGGTTAAGGATTGTATGGTGTATAAGTAGATACTAACCAAACTAAAAATACCCCCTACCCCCTTAAGCGGTTAAGGATTGTATGGTGTATAAGTAGATACTATCCAAACTAAAAATACCCCCTACCCCCTTAAGCGGTTAAGGATTGTATGGTGTATAAGTAGATACTAACCAAACTAAAAATAAAGTAATATAAACATGAAGTGCCCAGTCCAACTTGCTTAAATAAAACTCGTGTCCTACCATTGCAGTTATGGAGGTGTCACACGAGCGATGTGTTCGTCATTTTGTTTGGGCAATTGTAGCCTGGCAGCTTCAGAATTTAAGGTCCGTAAGAATTAAATTACATAACATAATCTACCTTCAATCTAGTTTCCAATTCCAATGCAAAAGATCCTGAAATTAGCACAAGAAAAAACTTGCTCGTGGAAAATTGCAGGAAAATGCACTCGTGTGACACCACCTTTATGGAAAATGCACAATTCTATCTATTCTGTCTTGGGGGTATTTTAAACATTTTGATGGAGGTCTAGGGAGGTTTTCTGGGGCCACAAGGGGCTCGTGAGTTATTAACCGCTTGAGGATTATGACGCAGTTCGACAGTTGGTTCTGGCTATCATCAGACGATCTTATCCATCTTAGAAAGGATCTGTGGGATCTAGAGAGATCTGAGATAGTCTTTTTTTCTTTTAATCCCTAGAGATCCTACCTAAATTGCATAACATCGTCTAATGATAGCCATAATAAACTGCCAAAATTCGTCATAATCCTCATGAGGTTTAAATCCTTTATTACGAAGACGTTTTTCTTCCTTTAATTCAGGCTACACTTAAACGATTTTGCAGCTAAAATCTAGCTCAACTATATATTCTGACACTCAGAATCCCATCCTAAGCTGAATAAAATTGTCAAATGGTATGACAACGAAGAAATACGGCATCGTATATTGAAGGGTTAAGGGGAGGTTATTGATTTAGTTCCTAGACCCCCATCAAGCTTAACCCTTGCTGTATCGGCGACGTCTTTTTGTATTGCATTCTAGCTATATTTAGACGCTGCTGTGCAGTTTAATAGGGGTCTGTAGTAGTAAAAAGGGTTAAGTGCGATAGTTCGAAGCCTGTTAATTGCTGGAGGCCCTTTTTAAACTGAACATAATCGTCTAACATTAGCCAGCAGAAGGTTAAAAGGACGACACCGGTACTGAAAGGGTTAACAAATTACCCCCAAGACCCACGTTCGAGATCCATTTGTATATTTTTCGGTTGAAATATGCCCTCGATGAAGGCTGATATCTCCTAAACTACAGGCTCGCTGTCGACACCGATTTGAAATTTCTAAGTGTATGAGAGAGACAAAATGCAAAGCTGCCTGTAACAAGTGTCTCCCCCAAAGTTGAAGAAGTGACAGAGCCAAATTAAGGGCGGTTGTTATACTCCATTCAGTCGACGCGTGCATCTGGCTCCTAACTCGTGTTTGCATCGAGGCTCATGATTGGATATCATATCAGTACCCAAGCTCACTGGCCAAAATGAGCGGCAGAGCTGATAATTTCTTCATATTATCATTATTATCCCTTATTTATTCATTAAACTATATACGTTTAAGTAATTTTAATGAATACTTAATAAATTATAGTCTAAACCGAATCTAAAGAGCTACTAAATATAACATGAAGCCCAATACTAACTTAGATAACATAAAATAAACACAAGCGAAACAATACAATTATAAACGCAAGAGCATGAAGTAAACAAGAGAGGCGAAGACTGACTGATGGGCTCACGCGAAATAGCCAATCACAGGCCATGATTTACTTACCGGTATCACACATTTAAAATAGGCAGTGACGGAATTTCTTCCTTTGCTTGTGTTTACTGTATTATATCTACAATTGTATGTGTTCCATGTGGTATTTTATAGCTCTTAAGGTTCTGATATCACCTATCACATTATATTATCATTACTAAAACTTATCTAGTTTAATTAATATATATGGAATAATAAAGAACAGTATATTTCATTCATACGATAATATGATAATCTACGGTAATATTCGAACCTTAAGAGCTATAAAATACCACATGGAACACATACAATTGTGGATATAATACAGTAAACACAAGCAATGGAAGAAATTCCTCACTGCCCATTTTAAATGTGTGATACCAGTAAGTAAATCATGGCCAGTGATTGGCTTTTCCTCGTGAGCCCGTCAGTCAGTCTTCCCCTCTCGCTTACTTCTTGCGTGTTGGCCGAGATAGCTCAAAAACACGTATTTAGGCTGTTTTCGGCAAAGTCGTAAATTTAGCCAAAATGTGACCATAATGGACATTTTGGAGCCAAAGTGGTTCCATATGATGAAACATATGGTTATGGACCGTTTTAGCTCATTCTGGGCCAAATTCGCCGAGATAGCTCAAAAACACTAATTTCGGCTGTTTTATGGTGCAATCGTTAAAATGAGCAAAAACCGACCTAAATCGACATTTTTCACCAAAAGTACACCCAAATAGTGAAAGACGTGTTTTGGGAGCGTTTCATCCCATTCTGAGCCCAAATGGCCGAGATAGCTGAAAAACACGTATTTAGGCTGTTTTCGGGCAACATCGTAAATTTAGCCTAAATGTGACCAAAATAGACTTTTCGAGCCAAAGTGGTTCCAAATTATAAAACACATGGTAATGGACCATTTTAGCTCATTTTGGGCCAAATTCACCAAGATAGTTAAAAAGCACTCATTTCGGCTGTTTTCCGGGGAAATCGTTAAAATAGGCAAAAACCGACCTAAATAAACGTTTTTCCCCAAAAGTACCCCCAAAGTGAAAGACGTGTTTTGGGAGCGTTTCATCCCATTCTGAGCCCAAATGGCCGAGATAGCTCTAAAACACGTATTTAGGCTGTTTTCGGGCAAAATCGTAAATTTAGCCTAAATGTGACCAAAACGGAAATGTTTTAGCCAAAGTGGTTCCAAATGATGAAACAAATGGTTATGGACCGTTTAGACCATTTTAGGCCAAATTCACCGATAGCTTAAAACACTCATTTCGGCTGTTTTCCGGTGAAATCATTAAAATGGGCAAACACAGACCTAAATCGATGTTTTTCACCAAAAATACCCCCAAATAGTGAAACACGCGTTTGGGGAGCGTTTAATCCCATTCTGAGCTCATATGGCCGAGATAACTCAAAAACACCTATTTAGGCGGTTTTCGGGCAAAATCGTATATTTAGCCTAAAAGTGACCATAATGGAAATTTTCGAGCAAAAGTAGTTCCAAATGACGAAACACATGGTTATGGACCGTTTTAGCTCATTCCGGGCCAAATTCGCCGAGTTAGCTCATAAACACTAATTTCGGCTGTTTTCCGGTGAAATCGTTAAATTGGGCAAAAACAGACCTAAACCGACGTTTTTCACCAAAAATACCCCCAAATAATGAAACACGTGTTTTGGGAGCATTTCATCCCATTCTGCGCTCAAATGGTCGAGATTGCTCAAAAACACGTATCTACTGTAGGTTGTTTTCTGACAAATCGTAAATTTAGCCTAGATGTGACCAAAATCAACATTTTCGAGCCAAAGTGGTTCCAAATGACGAAGCACGTGGTTATGGACCGTTTTAGCTCATTCTGGGCCAAATTCGCCGAGATAGCTCAAAAACACTAATTTCGACTGTTTCCGGTGAAATCGTTAAATGGGCAAAAACCGACGATTTAATACAGCTTAGGAAGGATCTGTGGGAATGAAAAGGGTAAAGACAATCTCGAATAACCCTCTAACTTTTATCCACCCTTCCTAATCTGAATGAAATCGACTGAAAACAGCCAGAACACAGAAAATAAATGCGTTATCGTATCTTCAGAGGATTAATATATTGCCACGATGACCCTAATATATTTTTCAGTCTAATTATGTTTTGTTAAGAAGGAAGGTTATATATATATATACTGTATATATTATATATACATATACATATATATGTATATATATATATATATATATATATATATATATATATATATATATATATATATATATATATATGAGCAAAATTCATGGTGGTACAGGGTTACATTAATGTACATGATGATACAGGATATACGACGCGTTTCACTGGACAACCAGCATTATCAAGTAAGGATAGAATGATATAATTTGTGTTTTATTTTTTTTTATCTGTTTTTTATTTTTATTTTTTAAGGTAGGGGGTGAAAGAAGAGATCCCAGATTGGGAAGGAAAAGAAAGTAGGAAAGATGAAAGACAGTAGAAGAGAAAAGTTAGTGGGCCGGCCACCTTGCTGTTTTTATTTATTAAAGTTAGTTTTTATGGCAAGTTATATAGGTGCTGAGGGCTATGAATTGATTACAATATGATTTCTAAGTGATTGATAGTAGTTGCTTAAATATTATTCGTTATTTGTAGTTCTATCTACTATGTTATATTCAGGAGGAGGGAGGTTGTTTATTTAGCAGTATTTCTTAAAGTCATATTTATCTTTCAACTCTCTCCAACGTCAGTTATCATGTTCTTGCTTTTCTCTGGCTATCTCATAGAGGCCTATGCAGAAAAATCCGGTTTTGGCTCTTTCATGTTCTCTGATCATTTTGGCTACAGGTCTGCTGTAGTCTAGTAGATCAGTGTCTGCAGCTATGCTTTTCAGGTTAGAAAAGTCCAGTTGTCTGTATGTTGCATCCCGTTTTATAAAAGGTAAACAGGAAGGGTATATATACAGTAGAGGGTGGAGGATCAGAGGAGGCGAAAATCAGGGGGCTAAAGTCTGCTATTGGTGGAGGGGTATTCTAGGAGTGCAAAAGGGAGAACCGCTTCGCTTCACGCAGGCGCACTGGATGCGGGAAGGTGGTGGTCGGTTGGCGGGGTCAAAGTTGATTGGCTGCGTGTTGAGGGGCTGAAACATAATCACTTAGTGATTTATGTATTCAATTATTGGCACAATTGCATATAACTATATCAGATTAACATGGAAATACTCACAAAGTAATAAGCACTATTACACAGAAAAATAGAGCAACAACAGATCGACAGATTCTTACTATGCTACTGGTTGAGGATAAAGTTTGGGGAATGGACGATTGTCAATTGACCATTTGCGAGTTTCAGGCTATTAGGAAGTTAAAGCATTAGACAACGATATTCAGCAGAGTTATCTGCCAAAATACGTTTGAAGTGCATATATAAATACATAATACCAAATTCAGCATATATTGTATCCATCATAATCACACATTATCTCTGTATTCTTGCGAAGTATATTTATTGAGACAAATAAATTTTTGTTTTTATCAAATACCACTTGAACTCCATATATTATTATGTTCCTTCCAACAACCAACCATACTCCTAAAATCGATTAATGAAATTTACAAACACATGTGGCAGTCCGTGGACTCGAACCCAGGATGCTCACACCGAAAATCAACACCTTATACATCGCACCACGAAGACAGTTAAGAGACTAGGTGTTATTTATTTGTTTATGTATCTATTTCTTTATTATTATATAATTTTCCTCTCTAGGCCTCCAACGAGCTTAAAAATAATCCTCATTATCTCCCTTCGAGATTAATGTGTACATTTTTTGGTATACTAATGCCCCAGCCAAAGGCTGCTTCATCAAACATTACAGGCTCGCTATCAATCGTCATGAACACAATTTCGACACCTACAGTATATTACACGAAAGGTCTAAACATTGACAAAGGAATGGGATGAATGGTCTTTAAATCGACAAATCTATGGGGCGAACGTCTTAAAATCTCAAAACTATTAGGGCTAAGCACGAGGGAGAAGGGGGCTTTGCAAAACGACATACCTCCGCTTCATTACATTGCCAAGCCTCCTACTGTAATACGTTGCAATTTTGTTCGGTAGAACGGAAAAATCTTAATAATAACTTCCATCCTAACTTTTCTTCTGAAGTTTGCATGGCGAGGGACGGGACTAAAATAACATAATCTATAAAGTGTGCATGTAAGTGGGTCTACGTAAACCAGCTAAGGAAAGTGAAATACTAATTCTTCCTACCAAACAAGAATAATACAAATTATAATAATAATAATAATAATAATAATAATAATAATAATAATAATTAAAAAAAACATAAAAAATTAGCCAGCACTCGTGAATAGGCCTAACATAAAATAAGACATAATAAACGAAATACTGTATATGATAATCATTGAGACAAAATTATATGACAAAAGAAAACAAAATGTTTTTTACCAATTCATTGCTATATGCAGTATACAGTATATATATATATATTGCCCGACGCCGTGATCACCGAAGGGGTGGCCACGAACGAACCACCCCCATGCACCTCTGTCCCAAGTCAGTCGACGCCCTTCCCCCCAACCAGCACCTGCCTTCATCCATATACTTCCTCACTCCATCCTTCCACCTCTCTTTCGGTCTACCTCTCCCTCTGTCCTTCCACCTCGCTCTCGTACACCTTCTTAGTCATTCTTTTGCTCCCCATTCGTTCCATATGGCCGAACTATCTCAAGATGTTCCTCTTTCCACTTTCCAGAACATATACCTCTACACCACACCTCCTCCTTACTTCCTCATTCGTCTGTCTATCCCTCCATGTAACTCTGCACGCACTTCTCAAGTAACTCATTTCCACCCCTCTCACTCTTGATCTGAGTCTCTTCACCACCGTCCATGCTTCGCTTCCGTAAGTCAGTGTCGGGAATACCACACTGTCATGCAAGGACTTCATCACTTCCATACTGACCACCATTTTTCTTGTTACTGCTTTCAGCGTTCCTACAACCCTCTTCCCCTGTTGCACCCTCTCCCGCACTTATTCATCCATAGTCCCATCTTTACTCAACACACTGCACATATACTTAAATAAGCTGACAATCTCCATAGCCTGACCGTTCAACTTCACCTCACACTCTGTGGCTTCACCCCTTTCGAAGACCATAACTTTGCTCTTCACCGCATTTACCTTCAGATTCCCTTTTTCGCACACTGTTCCAAACTCATTTATATACCGTATATATATATCAGTGCAACCATAATGGTTTCAATGCACATTGGTGTAATAGGAAAGCGCACGCACAACAAGTGTCACATATCTGTTGCCCGATTCACTTCATTAATGGTTAGACGGCCAGACAGACATTATTAAATAATATGTATATAATGCATACTATTTATTACATATGCCCAAGTATAATCAACGGAAAATTGAAATAAGGCATCTTACAATAATATGGTAATGCTAAAAATAATAACACACAGATGATTTGTTTTTGTTCTGTGCCTTAAAGAGAAAAGTACATCGTAAATATTTTTTTAAATGCAGAAAGTAATAATTAGTTAAAGAAAACAATTACCACGGTGTATCTATACCAAAATGTTTTATACAAATACTTTCAAACCTATTATCTAACAGAAACACATGCATTCGCAAATCATTTTTAAACTAGAGTGGCATGCGCTACAGCGCATACCTCCTCCTACGCTAGCTGGTTCTTTACCATTAATATCATAGGCCTAAATTTTTTTGGATCTGAGTTACAGGATATGATCAGGATTGCCTCCTAAATTGAATCACTTATTCCTTGGGATAAATCCTATCTACCAACCAAACTTTGTGAAAATCTCCAGATCGCCTCCTAAATTGAATGACTTCTTCCTTGGCGTATATCCTATCTGATCAGCAAAGATCGTGAAAATCGGTTCATACCTTTGTGAGATATCTTGCTTACGGACAAGGAAACAAATCAGACAGACAAACTGAAGTGAATACATAACATCCTCCGTCCAACTTCACTGGCGAAGTATAAATATATATATATTATATATATATACTTCAGCCGTCCGGCTGGCTCAGTTGATAGCATGCCTGCTTCCCATCTTACAGGTCTCGCGTTCAATCCCCGCTCAGATTGAACAGTTTTTCGGAGATAAAGCCGGCGGTTACTGTCTTCCCATGAGCAAGGGAGATGGGTAATGGCCTCTGGTTGATTAAAGAAGTGTGAAGCGCTTGAGAATCCTCGAAGGAGGAGATACGGGCGCTATATAAGTAATCAGACGATTATTATTATATATATATATATATATATATATATATATATACCGGTATATATACTGTATATATATATATATATATATATATATATATATGTTTTTTTTCTTTTCTTTTTTGAGAGAGAGATTTTAATCTTGTAGATCTCAAAACTATTGTGTATCTTTTTAATTCATATTGCTGCCCAGACTATGAACTTTCTTTGTGGAATTCACCAAAAATACTTAGCTAAGCAATATTCAAATACTTTAACGTTGCCTACAGCAGTGATATTAAGAACAGGAAAATGTACCAATTTATGCCAGCAGTCACATTACTGCCAATGAATGCAATAAAATACTCTTGGATCATCAAGTAGCTTTGGTTCAAGCAAGAGGCATACAAGCGAAAGTCCATGTCATCTAATCCATTTTTCAACTGCATCAGGGAGTGGGTTAAAGAGGGTGTTTTTATGACTTAAATTAAAATATTATTTAATGATAAATACAACGCTGATGTTACCAAAAAAAACCTGGATATACTGACGTCCAGAATCTGATGGGTGCAGAGGCATGAGGATAGGCGAGGACCATGCTATTTTTTATGGATTTTATGTTTATTTTTTTAATTTATTTTGTTATAGGGAATTGAAATTGGTTAACACTGATTAATTAAATACGAATGAGCATTTCATATAATATATCCATATAAATGTTTCTGATTAATATTTCTTGTGTGTATTACAGTGCATCCTAGTGTATTAATTCAAATTATGTAATGTATATACAGTATGTGTAATGCGTATATATGTTCTGAAATAAAATAAATGAATTGAATTGAATATATATATATATATATATATATATATGTTTATTGGATGACAAATACAGCTGACAGGGCTAGGATTCAAACCATATAGGCAGGAGGTCCAGCCTCGTACACCATCACGAGAGTTAAAAGAAGGAATTTGATACTTCTACCAGTATTCCTTCCCAACTCGACTCTGATGGGGGGACAGACATGTATTTAATCGAAATCCGGCATGCCCTAAGCATGCCTTATATACATACTGTATATATATATATAAATATATATATATATATATATATATATATATATATATATATATATATATATATATATGTATATTTATATATAATTATATATATATATAAGTTTTCTGTAAATATGGAACATGAAAACACACTAATAAAAAACACTTTTTGAGGCTGATTATCTATCATAAAAACTAGTTTTAGACGTTGAGAAAGATTATGTTTATGCAATATTTGTTCACAGATGTAAGGTTTTGGATAGCCTTGGTAAACAATTATGCTATATTTCACGCCATTTTTACACATGACCCAGACACAATGTCGACAAGTGGGAACATGTCTATGGAATTGGTCAGTCAGTCAAAGTGCCGTATCCGCCAGGACGTTGGCAACCATGGATCTCCAGTGGTATCGTTCCCGAGTCGTACGCATCATCTCAACTGCAGTCCCTCCTCCTGTCGCCTTCACCGTCCATGTACTTTTTCCCTCTTGACCTCTTCCCCTCGATTTTGCCGGTCAAATACACGTTCTCCATCTCTCCGGCTCCATCTCTATCTCTCCATCTCTACAAAACTGAGCTGTCTCCGTCTCACCTCCTTCAACAACGTTCTTCCTGTTCCTGCCTCCCTTAGTACATCTTCATTAGTCTTCATATCAGTCCAAGGAATCTGTAGCATCCTCCGCCACAACCACATCTCCACCGCCTCCAACCTCTGGTACCCATTCAATTTTATCTTATTATACTCATGTCTACACGACTTATTATTAACTGTACCCTTTCAGGATCATGACGCGTTCTGTCCTTTATTTTGGCTTTCATTGGACGATTCTATGGAAATTGGGAAGGATCTATAGGTGTTAAAGGGGTAACACGTACCGTATCTCTACTAATACTTAGACTGCCACATTTCCTTCATAAACTGAATATAATTGTCTGATAATAGCTAAAATAAACTGTTATATTGCGTCATAATCATCAAGGGGTTAACCATTACTACATTTCAAGACGGGTTTTCAATTTATTTTGACTAGTATGTGACCATTATACTCAGGTTTGGAAGGCCCTCCAGGAATCAAATAGGTGAAATTATCTGAATTAGCATTCCAATTCTCACAATCCCTTCCTAAGCTGAATATAATCGTCAAATAATAATTATAATACAATGATAAAAAACGCCCTCGTTCCATGAAGGAGGTTAAGGTGGGGTTACATATTGAATTTTAATTTTACATGCATTATTCTATACGGCCTATTTATCATTTCGTTTTCTCTCCCCCGTCAAGCTTTAACACAATAGAATCAAGACCCCTCTTCAATATAGATGTGTACATTTTTCGGTAGAAAAATTTCCCAGCCAAAGGTGGATTACTACTTAATTACAAGCTCCCTATTGGTCGCCAGAAAACAAATAGACACCTAAATGGGTCTTAATATTGACAAAGAAATGGGGCGAAAGGTATTATATTCGTAACATTAAAAGGGCGAACAACTACAATCCTCATATATAATGGGACAAAGCATGTGGGAGATGTGAGTCCATAAAAACCCTTCCCTTTAACGTTCTGCTAGACAAAATAACCCTCCCATTATATAGTATGGCCCACATCCCTCCCAGCTCCAAGTTACTTGTCTCGGGTCACCAATTAACCAATTGCTATACTTTGTTTATTTTCAGCTGATGATTAATTGAATCCCTTAGCAGCTAATTTCTCGATACTTAATGGAAAAACATGAAACTACTATGTCACTGCATCACATTAAGACTATACCCTAAGAGACAGAGGTCTTTAATCAGAATTTTAGGTAAATCTATTTTGAAAACTATTTTCTCTGTGAAAAAGGGGGTTCCATGTCATCTCAACCAGTAGACCATTTCAACCAGTAGCTCTCAACCAGTGCCAAATTAACCCAGACCAACCAAACGTTGTGTGTGTGTGTAAGAGTGAGAGTCCGAGTGTAGGGGGTGAGACAGTGAAGCACGGGAACGAGGTGTCTTCAGAGATGGGGTCACTTCGGGCCATGAGTGAGCACCTTGCCTCATGTGAAGGCAAGATGGCAGGTGCTCGTTGTACTCTACGTGCTTCACATGTCTCACTCCCTAGACTGGAACAAGACCTCACGGGCTTCACTGCTCATTGTACAGCTGTGGATGTCCAGGCTCTCAGCCTATGCCCGAGAGGGAGTAAGTTGGAAAAAAAAAAAAAAAAAAAAACACAGTGCCAAAATATAGTACTAACCTAACCTAACCTAACCTAACCTAACCGTATTGGTTGACTTGGTACTGGTTGAGAGCTACTGGTTGAAATGGATACTGGTTGAGTTGACCGGTCACCGAAAAAGGGTGTTGATTCCAAAAAAAGTAGTCTTAATAACCCTGCGTAAGACAACATTGCCATTTTGGCCGTTTTTTACTCCAATTTCACCCACTTTGGCCCAATTTTTGTTTCCTTCCAAAAATGTTTATTTTTACCCAAATACTGTATATTGTGTAATATATCAAATGAAGGCGTTTTGTATCTAAAATACTGAAATGAAGTATAAATGGAGATAACCGATGTCGTTTTTTGGATATCTTTAATTTAGTGTTCAAAATCCTGATTTGTTCATGTTTTCCAGAAAATTAATTATGGTTATGACCAGTAGGAAAAATATATATTTTTATCAATTCTTTATAATATATTGTTATGGAAACTTTACAGTATACAGCTTGTAAAAGTTAAATCAGATGTGACAATTATTTACTTTTAGGGAAGATACAGACACGTGTTTGGGTGGAGGTCCACCTCGACTGCCGTAATGCTTTAAACCAGAGATGGGCATATCTCAAGAACGGCTAAAGTTATAACAACAAAACTTTATGGTAGTACTTATGGGACACAAACATATGGTGTTAACATGCTGGAGTTTCGAAATTGAATATAAAGAGAGAAAAGCATTATGCAACTTTCGTTCTTTTTCCTTATCTCTAATCTGCTAGGTAAAAATTCCCTTGTATGATGCATTTTTTATATATTTCTGGGATTAGTTTCCCAAACCAAAAACAATATCAGCCCTTTACCAGGAATCCCTCTGGGACTCCCTCTGGCAGTTTTAGCAATATGGTCTATTTAGTTGAGGGGTTTATTATACTGCCAGCGACTCTTAACTGAATAACCATATTGCCCAAGAAAATTAATGAAGATTCTTCTAAAACGTACTGGTCTGCATAACTAAAATTTAGCTGCCTCGCTTTTCATTTAATAACTAAATATATTAGACTCACCGAGCAAAAATAAATACTATACATTTCTGGAAACTTTTCAGAGAATTGATAAACTTGCAACAAGAATAAAGGAATATTTACAGACGAGGAAGTAAAGTCCTCAACACAAATATGTACACCAGACTACAAATCTGCAACAATGTCCATAGACATACTATAGTCCCTCATTATTAAATACACAATAAGTCTTCTGTTACAGGCCATCTTCATCATCACTATCATTATCATCTGAACCAGCATCAGTAATACTGGTATTGTCATCCTCATATCCCTCTGTGACATCTTCTGGTTCCATTGTCTCAGAAAGTATAGTTGGCATCTGACTTCCAGTAAACCATACTGGAGCGAAACATCCATTAACATCCTTCCAGCCATGGTCTGTGGGTTTCAAATCTCCGATCTCTTAGATGTGCATGTTTCCAGAGATATGCTACATAGTTGCATTGTGCCAATTTGTGTACCTAAACATCTGTGCAGGGTAGAAGCATGTTTGCATCAATTCCTTTTATTTTCTCCAATGGACTGTCAGGATTACTCGGTTTGTATTGAAGCAGGAAAGTTCTCAACCTGGCCTTATTCACAGATGATAATGTTCTCTGACCATAGAGTGGTGAACAGACATATTTTTCTACAAGGCTGTCATCATCAGCAAAGGTAATCTTTTTTTCTAGACCGCCTAAGCCTTCAAGATAGAGAGGAGTCTTTTCAGCTTTCTTCAGTGGATTCACCTTCCCCTTTCCAAAGAACAGTGATGTAAAATCCCATCCTGTTAGGCCCCGGGCAGTGGTCTTCAACCTGCGGGCCATGGCTTACCAGTGGGCCATGGGCTGGTTCTCAGGAGGGCCACGGACATATACTAGGTAGGGTAGAATATAAAATAAATAAAAAATAAAAGGCGAAGATATAATGAAATAGGTATTTCATTGTTTGCATTAGGAAGCACTGTCGTCGGGGAATATGTGTGACGTGTGTACTGATGGGGCACGTGCAATGTTGGTTCAAAGTCAGGGTTTACATCCAGAGTTTAAGAGGCTACTCCTGGGTTTACAGTGAATCATTGCATGATTCACCATTTGGCACTTGTATCCAGAACCCTACCTAGGAAAATCCAAGCCATCTTGGACAGTGCCATAAATATTGTCAATTATGTAAAGTCCAAGCCTGACAATTCACGTCTTTTCAAATAGCTCTGTAAAGACTTCGATTCAGAGCATCAATTCCTGCTATTCTACACCAAAGTTCGAGGGATGTCAAAAGGCAATGTTCTCAGGCGAGTCTTTGAACTTAGAGAAGCTCTAAAGACATTTTTGGACATGCAAGACAAGGAATCTAATGTTTTCAGTGACCCACTGTGGGCACTAAGTTTAGCGTACTTAGTTGATCTATTTGACCAACTTAATAACATTAATCTGAAACTTCTGTAATTCCTTATGTTGACCCATTGCATGATTGTATTGCTAGGATCCAGAACTGGGCTAGTAGAGTTAACGCAGGTAACCTTGCAATGTTTGAGAAGCTTTGTGAAGTTGCTGAAGGAAAAAGACAAACTAGATTATTGTCTCCAAGAAATAATCAATCACCTGCAACATTAGGACCAAGATTTTTCCAGGTCCTTCCCTGATCTTGAGGGCATAGATGTGTCATTGTAAGAAATCCATTTAATCTTGAACCAGATTCTGTTCCAGACCATGACCAAGATGAATACTTGGAAATAATAATTGATTCAGGTGTAAAATAATTGCATAACGAGCTTTCTGTAAAGGAATTCAGGGCCCAAGTAAGTGCATCATACCCTAGAATAGGAAAGATTGCACTAAAAACACTTCTACCTTACTCTTCCACTTATTTGTGTGAGTTAGGCTTTACTACCCTACTTCAAATTAAAACAAAATCGAGAAAGTACTTAAAGGTGGAGGATGATATGTAATGTGCCTTAACGGCAATTTCCTCCTGATTTGATAGCCGTATAGATAGGAAGCAAGTACAGCCATGATATTAGCTTCCTAACCTAGGTAGTAGTTACATGGTGAAGTAGAGTAATTTTGTTATATTTGTCTTTTGGCTGTTATAGTATATTTATAGTTTTAAGTACAGTACACAAGTTTTATTTACAGCGATTACAGTACAGTGGTTCATTTTTTTGAAGACAAAAGTACAGTAAACTGTAATAACATTCCATAAGTGTGTAATATATAAATATATTAAAATCATATTCAAAATCTGAAGGAAAGTGGGCCATGAGTGTTTGGGAATGCCAGAAGTAGGCCATGGTCTCAAAAAGGTTGAAGACCACTGTATAATAATCAAACAGTTAGGGCATGATATCCTAGCAGTGCTTTGCAAAGTACTTGACCAATGTAGTTTGCTAGCACAGTGATATGGGCATACCTTCACTGGAATGTCCAAGGTTCATTCACACATTGACTTCAAGTTTCTGGCATGATAGAGGAGGGTAACCATGATATCAGTGTCTGTTGCACGGACAACAACATTCTGTCCTGGTAATGCTTCTGACAATATGCTAAGATGGTACACCAGGCTAGTATCTGCCTCCACATTTGAGCATACTGTATGTAGTCTGGTACCTCAGTGTGTTCCACTACTGCATATAATCTTCAGAACCACTTCTGCTACTTTCCCAAATTTGTGAGGCACGTTGGTACCCACCAACGTGCCTCACATTACTGGATTACAAACATGGCATCATAAAGAACTGTATTAACCACTGTCAGCTCTCTGTGTGATCAAATCTTCAAGGTACTTGGAGAGTTTGTACTTAGGCGTTTTTTTTTTCACTGTGCCAGAAATGCTGGCCAAAGAGAGAGGGACTGGCATAAGTGGAAAAGAAAACTCCTTTTCAAGATCACGATTTCTGGTAGAAACAAGATAGACCAATCTACCCATCAAGTCTCGCGTTGTCTTCAGCTCAATTACCCTTTCATCTTTACCTCGGATTTTGTTCTTGATAGCAGAGCTGGCAAAGTTGCTTACTTGTCTTCTTTTCAGTTGCCTATTAAACCTGGTAGGATCATCTAAGCATTCCTGAACAAACTCATCTCTCCATTTCCTACCCAAAACAAAGAGATTTAGCATGTCATCTTGTACATTATCTGCAATGTTCTTGCCATCGGTTAAACAGTAGAGATTGGTGTCATCAAGCAGGAAGTAAGCAAAAGGATTCATAGTATTATCAATCATCTTGGAAATGTATTTTAAGTCTTTGTGGAATTTACTCACTTTCGATTTTCGGGTTTCATTACCTAGGTTAGCATCTTTCTTTATTGCCGCCTTTTCAAACAGATATCTAACTATGGTGCTGCTTGCTGATCTAGTAACTGTCCAGCGCCTGGTTGCTCCTTGACACTGAAGGAAATAAATTATTCCAGTTTGTCGGGAAGCTGCGTCTGCATTTGATGTACTCTCTATTGCTTAATAGAGGGAAGAGCCCCTGGCAATATAATAAACCCTTCAACTAAATAGACCATATTGCTAAAACTGCCAGAGGGAGTCTCAGAGGGATTCCTGGTAAAGGGATGATATTGTTTTTGGTTTGGGAAACTAATCCCAGAAATATATATAAAATGCATCATACAAGGGAATTTTTACCTAGCAGATTAGAGATAAGGAAAAAGAACGAAAGTTGCATAATGCTTTTCTCTCTTTATATTCACTTTCGAAACTCCAGCATGTTAACACCGTATGTTTGTGTCCCATAAGTACTACCATAAAGTTTTGTTGTTATAACTTTAGCCGTTCTTGAGATATGCCCATCTCTGGTTTAAAGCATTACGGCAGTCGAGGTGGACCTCCACCCAAACACGTGTCTGTATCTTCCCTAAAAGTAAATAATTGTCACATCTGATTTAACTTTTACAAGCTGTATAATGTAAAGTTTCCATATAAATTATTATTGGGAATTGAAATAAATATATATTTTTCCTACTGGTCATAACCACAATCAATTTTCTGGAAAACACGAACAAATCAGGATTTTGAACACTAAAATAAAGATATCCCCAAAACGACACCGGTTATCTCCATTTTTACTTCATTTCTGTATTCTAGATACAAAACGCCTTCATTTAATATATTTGACAATATATTTGGGTAAAAATAAACATTTTCAGAAGGAAAAATCAAATTTGGGCCAAAGCGGGTCAAATTTGAGTAAACAACGGCCAAAATGGCAATTTTGTCTTACGCAGGGTTAATAAAACTGATTTTGTTTTGGAATCAGCACCATTTTTTACATATAAAGTGGTTTTCAAAATATAATTACCTAAAATTCTGATTAAAGCACTCTATCTATTGGAGTACTAAGTGTATATAATTAGCACCATATTTCACCACATAATCTTCAAAAGAACTGACAAATCTTGATGGTCATTTAGCAATTTACCGTCAGCTGAAAAGAAACAGACTATAGGGGCTATAAGGAAGCTGGAACTGTAGACATATATATTTAGCAGAATTACCAGCTAAAATACGGTTGTAGTGCATTTATAAACACATAACATCAAAATCAACACACTTTCTATTCATCACAAGCCTACATATATTAATGTATATGGCTCATACTTCCTTGTAGCTGGAAGCTTACAAGTTGTTATTTGACCACTTGCAAGTTTCAGTCTTCAATTAAGAGAGTAGAAGAGTAAATTTCGAAACAGATCATAAATGCAATAATGCCATGGGTTTCTGATAGATAGAAAATATGATGTATTTGGCTTTGTGTATTTATAATAGTACTATGTTCGCATTTTTTTTATAATTTTTGTTAAATGTCGATATCATTACACCCACCCCACCTCCTTATAGCCTGAAGCTCGCATGTGGTCAATTATGGGCGGAGGTGGCCATAGTGGGTGGACTGGGTGGGGGAGAGAGGGGGTGAGTGAGTGGACTGGGTGGGGGAGAGGGTGTGAGTGGGTGGACTGGGTGGGGGAGAGAGGGAGTGAGTTGGTGGACTGGGTGTGGGAGAGAGGGGGTGAGTGGGTGGACTGGTTGGGGAAGAGAGGGTGTGATTGGGTGAACTGGGTGGGACAGAGAGGGAGTGAGTGGGTGGACTGGGTGGGGGAGAGAGGGGGAGAGTGAGTGGACTGGGTTGGGGAGAGAGGGTGTGAGGGGGTGGACTGGGTGAGGGAGAGAGGGGGTCAGTGGGTGGACTGAGTGGGGGAGAGAGGGGGTCAGTGGGTGGACTGGGTGGGGGAGAGAGGGGGTGAGTGGTTGGACTGGGTGGGGGAGAGAGTGTGGGGGAGAGAGGGTGTGAGTGGGTAGATTAGGTGGGGGAGAGAGGGGGTCAGTGGAGGAGAGAGGGTGTGGGTGGGTGGACTTGGTGGGGGAGAGAGGGAGTACAAAGGAGTACAAAGGAAATCAAGCAACAACAGGTCTAGTGACCCTTCTACGCTGCCTGTCCTCCAAAACACTGAGGATCAAGTG
Organism: Paralithodes platypus; assembly: GCA_032716605.1. Lineage (NCBI taxonomy): Eukaryota > Metazoa > Arthropoda > Malacostraca > Decapoda > Lithodidae > Paralithodes > Paralithodes platypus. The sequence continues at coordinate 58,108,830 of CM064487.1, read as the reverse complement.
TCCGAACAGTGGTTTAGAGTGGGTAAGGTTACATTGGAAAGGGAACTACTGCCCTTGAACTAATGTACGTGGCAGGATTAGGAAGTTAGTAGGGGACAGATGGGTTAGTAACTGAGGGGGGGATAAAATAAAGTTATTAATTTACAAACGCAGTCAGTCGCGGGTTTGATGCGAGATATTTGTCTGGGCGAAGCTTAAAATGAATCAACGGTGCTGCAGTCTATAACGTCTCGGCGAAGCCCATTCCATAAGTTGACAACTCGATTGAAGAAGAAATTCTTAGATTCGTGTGAGTTAAAAGATTTACCAATAATTTTGCAACCGTTTCCCCACGTGTAATTAGATTGGTCGATAGTGAAGTACTTACTACAGTTCATAATGTCAATGCCTTTGATGATTTTGAACTTTTTTTTTTTTCTATGTGAATGAGGGAGACAAAAGGCATATCTGCCTGCAGCGAGTGCCTCCCCAAGATTTCAAAGAGTGACAGGGCCAAAATCAAGGGACGTTCGAGCTAAAATGCCTGGACACACGGAGTTTGAAGCAATTTAAGTCATAGGAAGAGGGAAAGACTGATTCTGGGAAAGAGTTCCAGAGCTCAGCAGTTGAATAGAAGAAAGTCTGAGAATAGCGTTTCACTCTTTGGTTGGAGAGTTGCACAGAGTAGGGGTGGGATTGTGTTGCAAGGCGATTACTACGTACCCTACGTAGAGGAGGTGGTATACACTGGGAAAGCTCTGAGGAACACTGATTATTGTAGTAGCGATAGAATAGTGAGAGAGATGAAACATTGCGGCGAAGAAAGAGAGATTGCAGAGAATTGGTGAGTGGACTGGAGTTAATGATACGAAAGGCTTTCCTTTCTACTTTATCTAGGAGTGCGGTGTGAGAGGATCCTCCCCACACATGTGAACAAAACTCAATACAAGGACGCACTGTGCCCCTGTATAGAGCAAGTAGCTGCGCAGGGGTAAAGAACCCCTTGAGGCGGTTGAGCACACCCAGCTTCTGAGAGGCTGGCTTAGGGAGACTGGTAATATGGTCTTTCCAAGTGAGAGCAGAAGAAAAAGAGACAAAAACTTGAATTAAGTTGCCTCTTAATCTGCGCTGGGTTAAAGGAAATAGATTTAATTCTCTAAGATGCTCCTCGTATGGTTTGTTCTTTAGGCTAGGTATCATTTTGGTAACTCTACGTTGAACTCGTTCTAGCTTGTCTATATCTTTTTGGTAATAAGGGCACCAGGATTGAACGCAGTATTCCTGAAGTGGGCGGACTAAGGAATTTAAAAGAGTTAGGATAACGTCTTTGGATTTATGCTCAAATGACCTGCCTATAAAGCCAATTATTTTGTTTGCCTTCTTAACAACTTCTGAACATTGTTGACTCGGTTTTAGGTTACTCGTTATTGTTACTCCCAGATCGGTTTCTCTGTTTACATTCTTAATCTGAGTGCCATTCATCGAATAGTTTGCTTTCTCATTTTGGTATCCGATATGTAGTACTTTACATTTTTCTGCATTGAAACTCATTTACCAAATTGGGGCCCAACATGACAACTTATCTAGATTGTGTTGCATATCGTCAACTTGTTCTTTTGAGAGTACGCTAATTGCAATTTTTGTATTCGCAAATTTTGAGATTGTACAGGTGAGACCCTCATCTATGTCATTGATGTAAATTAGAAAGATAATTGGTCCTAGTACCGATCCCTGTGGTACCCCGCTACTTACGTTGGTCCATTTAGATGCCTTACCGTTTATGACTACTCTTTGCTTTTTGTCGTTGAGCCAATTTTCTATCCATTTCAACACACCGTCTTGTATTCCATGCGCTTTTAGTTTTAGCAGTAAGCGTTTGTGGGGAACTTTGTCAAAGGCCTTTTGAAAATCAAGGTATATAATATCTACAGCTTTACTATCATTGTAGAGGTTGAGGATATCGTGGAAGAAGTCTAAGAGGCTTGTTAAACAGGAACGTTTTTTTACGAAAGCCGTGTTGAGTATCTTTAAGTATGTTATTTTCCTCTAAGTGATTTACGAGTCTGTCTCTTATGAGTGTTTTTAGCATTCTACATACAACTGAGGTTAAGCTAATTGGACGATAGTTACTGGGTATGGATTTTCTGCCTTTTTTTAATATCGGTGTTACGTTGGCTAGCTTCCACTGATCAGGCATAGTTCCAGACTGCAAGGATTTATTGAATAGCAATGTCAGTGGTTTAGATAGCTCATCCTTAGCTTACTTTATAACTCTAGGTGAGATTGTATCAGGTCCAGGCGTTTTATTTACCTTGAGTTTATCTAAACAATTCAATACTTCTCTCTCCATAACGGTGATAATGCTTAGAACATCTGAATTATCAATCTGAATCGGCGATGGTGTAGGGATATCACTGAGGTCTTCTGTTGTAAAAACTGATGCAAAGAAGGTATTTAGGGCATTAATCATTTGTACTTCGTCTTTGGTGTATTCTCCCTTTTCATCGACTAACGGTCCAACAGTTGAAGTAACTACTTTTTTCTTTCTGATATAACTATAGAATTCTTTCGGGTTTGTTTTACTTTGATTCGCAACATGTAACTCCATGGTCTTTATACTTTGCTTCATTAACTTTTTGGCTTTGCGTCGTAGCCCTACAAATTTCACCCGTTCTTCGTCATTTTGTGAGGATTTTAATCTATCATTAGCAAACTTTTTAGCAAGCAGACAGTTTGAAATATCTTTATTCACCATTTGGGCTTATTATTATGGCCTGTACGCCTTATTTTCGATGGTATGCAGTCTTGCACTGCTTATAGGTAAGTGGTTTCGAATAATTCCCAAGATGTATTTATGTCGTTATTGTTAATTAAAAAGCTCCAGACAGTTTCTTTAAACATAGCTCTAAGTTTATGAAAGCTTGCTTTCTTCAAATTAGGGACTTTTTGGATGCTGCTATTTGGTTCATTACTAGTAAACTTTAAAGTGAAAGTTATTGTACTGAATTCATCACCAACATTCAAATTCTCTATTAATTTTTCTTTTGTTGCAAGTACAAGGTCAAGAACGTTATTACCCCGGGTCGGCGATCAAACAAATTGATAGAGTGAACTCTCTTGCAAGTTCGCATACAAATCATGTCCGGAGTGTGAAGCAAGAGTATCGCCCACTTGGTCACAGATAAATTAAAGTCGCCAAAATTACGGTATCTTGTGAGTTACTTACATCTGCAATTTGTTCGTAACTTTCTCGGTCAGTTTGCACTGATTCAGCTGGGGGTCTGTATATCCCTGGAGAGGTAATGCTCAAAAACTTAATTTTCATGGTATGGTCGTTGTGAATATTGCACGTCGACTTTGACCTCAAATATCTCCCAAACCAAAAGACTTAGAGACTTAATGAAAATTGCTAAGCAAAATTATAAGGATCCCTTAATATTGTGTTAGTAAAGGATAGATATTGAAAGTTAATTAGTATTTTTAAATAATTTAATAAAACAATAAGTAGATGATTTAAGTTAGTCTTACTTAAAAAATTAAAAAAAATACTAAATTCGTCCTGAGGGTGCTGGGACTCTGAGGTTGTGGATGGCAATGGTGGGGCTGATTGGTGTTTGAAGGACGACCCTGTAGTCCCCATACATTAAGAGAAGTGCGAAGTTGCAAAAAGGGTTAAAATTTCGACCCTCTAAAAAATTTGCCCCATTTTCAAAAAATCGTTTTGATACCTAAATATACTTGAAATCAAACCAAAATCAACATAATGCTTCCTACATGCTCCTATTATAATAACAAAGTGTAATAATCGAGATCTGAGTAACATAGACACTACAATAAAATATTATATGGAGGTAACTGAAATCATGTCATGAAAAATTCCTTACCCAAAGTATGGTAACATCAGACCCACAGTATGGCAACATCAGACACACTAACCTGCGTGAGCTTGTTCCCTCACCATCTGGCTAAGATGCCTATCACTTCCAGATCAATATCTCAAGTCACAATATCACTAATGTACACTTTTCGATTTAAGTAAATGTCACTAACGAGGTAGGGATGTTGCATATCTGCACCGGATATATCCTGTTTGAGCAGGTTCTCATCTTGCTGGGCGAGCAGCACCTCCACACCCGACTGAGGTCCACAGCACACTGACTGCCTGCAGGCCGATAACTGAGAAAATGGCCATGTGGGGTGTGCAGACTCCAAAAAACTTGTTTTGTGCACCACGCCCATGCAAATAGGCAACAGCATTTCCTGTCCAGGGATATTAATGCAAGTAATATTTTTGTAACTTCATTATTCTTTATTAGCACTAAAGATGTGTCAACCTTCACAATTTGAGGTTTTGACAAGAGGGTCGGGTTAAGACTTTCTTTAATATAAAGTAAAACGCCACCACCATTTCTATTTATTCGGCTTTTCTCAAACATTACATAACCGGGAAGTGAATACTCAGCTAAAAAGTCTCTATCTTCTTTATTGAGCCAAGATTCTGTTATGCCAATCACATTATAATTTCCTGTAAACACTAGTTCCTCTAAATCTGAAAATTTATTGCGCATGCTACGAGCGTTTGCATAGAAAACATTTAAAGTTGCGGTGAGAGGGTGGGGGAGAGAGGGGGTCAGTGAGTGGACTGGATTGAGGAGAGAGGGAGTGAGTGGGTGGACTGGCTGAGGGAGAGAGGGTGTGAGTGGGGGGGGGAGAGAGGGAGTAAGGGGGTTGGGGAGAGAGGGTGTGAGTGGGTGGACTGGGTGGGGGAGAGAGGGGGTGAACGGGGTTGGGAGAAAGCGTGTGAGTGGGTGGACTGGGTGCGGGAGAGAGGGAGTCAGTGGGTGGACTGGGTGTGGCAGAGAGGGTGTGAGTGGGTGGACTGGGTGTGGCAGAGGGTGTGAGTGGATAGACTGGGTGGGGGAGAGAGGGTGTGAGTGGGTGGACTGGGTGAGGGAGAGAGAGTTTGAGTGGGTGGACTGGGTAAGGGAGAGAGAGTGTGAGGGGGTGGAGGGGGTGGGGGAGATAGGGGGTAAGTGAGTGGACTGGGTGGGACAGAGAGGGGGTGAGTGGGTGGACTGGGTGGGGGATTGAGGGGCTCAGTGGGTGGAGGAGATAGGGTGTGAGTTGGTGGACTGGGTGTGGGAGAGAGGATGTGAGTGGGTGGACAGGGTGGGGAAGAGAGGGGGTGAGAGGGTGGGTGAGAGAGGGAGTGAGTGAGTGAGGTGGGTGGGGGAGAGAGGGCGTGAGTGGGTGGACTGGGTGGGGGAGAGAGGGGGTGAGTGGGTGAACTGGGTGGGATAGAGAGGGTGTGAGTGGGTGGACTTGGTGGGGGAGAGAGGGGGTTAGTGGATGGACTGGATGGAGAAGAGAGGGTGTGAGTGGGTGGACTGGGTGGGGAAGAGAGGGGGTCAGTGGTTGAACGGGGTGGGTGAGAGAGGGTTGAGTGGGTTGACTCTGTGAGGGAGAGAGTGTGAGTGGGTGGACTGGGTGAGAAAGAGAGGGTGTGAGTGGGTGGGGGAGAAGGGGTGAGTGGGTGGACTGGGTGAGGGTGTGAGTGGGTTGACTGGGTGAGGGAGAGAGAGTGTGATTGGGTGGACTGAGTTGGGGAAAGAGGGTGTGAGTGGATGGACTGGGTGAGGGAGAGAGAGTGTGAGTGTGTGGACTTGGTGAGGGAGAGAGAGTGTGAGTGGGTGGACTGGGTGGGGGAAAGAGGGGGTGAGTGGGTGGACTGAGAGGGTGTCAGTGGGTGAACTGGGTGAGGGAGAGAGGGGGTGAGTGGGTGGACTGGGTGGGGGAGAGAGGGTGTGAGTGGATGGACTAGGTGGGGGAGAGAGGTTGTGAGTGGGTGGACTGGGTGGGGGAGAGGGGATGAGTGGGTGCACTGGGTGGGGAGAAAGGCAACAGTGGGTGCACTGGGTGGGGGAGTGGTTGGACTGGGTTAGGGAGAGAGGGTGTGACTGGGTGGGGGAGAGAGGGGGTAAGTGTTTGGCTGGGTGGGGGAGAGAGGCGGTCAGTGGATGGACTGGGTGGGGGAGAGAGGGGGTGAGTGGGTGGTCTGGGTGGGGGAGAGAGTGTGTGAGTGGCTGGTCTGGATGGGAGAGAGAGGGGGTCAGGGGGTAGCCTGGGTGATGGAGAGAGAGTCTGAGTGGGTGGACTGAGTGGGGGAGAGACCGTTTGAGTGGTTGGACTGGGTGGGGGAGAGAGGGTGTGAGTTGGTAGACTGGGTAGGGAAGATAAGAGGTGACTGGTTGAGGGAGAGAGAGTGTGAGGGGGTAGAATGGTTGGGGGAGAGAGAGTTGGAGGGGGTGGACTGGGTGGGGGAGAGAGGCGATCAGTGGGTGGAATGGGTGGGGGAGAGAGAGTGTGAGTGGGTGGTCTGGGTGGGGAAGAGAGAATGTGTGTGGGTAGACTGGGTGGGGAGAGAGGTGGTGAGTGGGTAGACTGGGTAGGGGAGAGAGAATTTGAATGGGTGGACTGGGTGAGGGAGAGAGGGGTTCATTGGGTGGACTGGGTGGGGGAGAGAGAGTGTGAGTGGATAGACTGGGTGGAGGAGAAAGGGTGTGAATAGGTGGACTGGGTGTGGGAGAGAGAGTGTGAGTTGATAGACTGGGTGGAGGAGAGAGGGTGTGAATAGGTGGACTGGGTGGGGGAGAGAGAGTGTGAGTGGATAGACTGGGTGGAGGAAAGAGGGTGTGAATAGGTGGACTGGGCGGGGGAGAGAGGGTGAGAGTGGGTGGGGGAGAGAGGGTGTGAGTGGGGAGACTGGGTGGGGGAGAGAGAGTGTGAGTGGGTAGACTTGGTGGAGGAGACAGGGTGTGAATTGGTGGACTGGGTGTGGGAGAGAGGGGGTGATTGGGTTGACTGGGTGGGGGAGAGAGTGGGTCAGTGGGTTGACTGGGAGGGAGAGAGAGGGAGTGAGTGGGTGGACTGGGGGGGGAGAGAGGGTGTGAGTGGGTAGACTGGGTGGGGGAGAGAGAGTGTAAGTGGGTAGACTGGGTGGAGGAGAGAGGGTGTGAAGGGGTGGACTGGGTGTGGGAGAGAGGGTGTGAGTGGGTGGACTGGGTGGGGGAGAGAGGGGGTTAGTGGGTGGACAGGGTGGGGGAGAGAGGGAGTGAATGGGTGGACTGGGTGGGGGAGAGAGGGTGTGAGTGGGTGGACTGGGTGGGGAGTGGGTGAACTGGGTAGGATAGAGAGGGTGTGAGTGGGCGGACTTGGTGGGGAAGAGAGGGGGTCAGTGGGTGAACGGGGTGGGGGAGAGAGAGTGTGAGTGGGTGGACTGGGTGAGGGAGAGAGGGGGTGAGTGGGTGGACTGGGTGGGGGAGAGAGGGTTTGAGTGGGTACACTGGGTGAGGGAGAGAGAGTGTGAGTGGGTGGACTTGGTGGGGGAGAGAGGGTGTGAGTGGGTGGACTGGGTCGGGGAGAGAGAGTGTGGGTGGGTAGACTGGGTGGGGGAGAGTTAGTGTGGGAGGGTAGAATGGGTGGGGGAGAGAGAGTGTGGGTTGGTAGACTGGGTGGAGCAGGGAGAGTGTGTTTGGGTGGACTGGGTGGGGGAGAGAGAGTGTGAGTGGGTGGACTGGGTGGGGGAGAGATAGTGTGGGTGGGTAAACTGGGTGGGGAGAGAGAGTGTGGGTTGGTAGACTGGGTGAGGGAGAGAGAGTGTGATTGGGTGGACTGGGTGGGGAGAGAGAGTGTGAGTGGGTGGACTGGGTGGGGGAGTGAGAGTGTGAGTGTGTTGACGGGGTGGGGGAGAGAGGGTGTGAGTGGGTGGTCTGGGTGAGGGAGAGAGAGTGTGAGGGGGTAGACTGGGTGGGGGAGAGAGGGTGTGAGTGGGTGGTCTGGGTGAGGAGAGACAGTGTGAGGGGGTGGACTGGGTGGGGGAGAGATAGTGTGAGTGGGTATACTGGGTGGGGGAGAGAGAGTGTGAGTGGGTAGACTGGGTGGGGGAGAGATAGTGTGAGTGGGTATACTGGGTGGGGGAGAGAGAGTGTGAGTGGGTGGACTGGGTGGGGGAGAGAGAGTGTGTGTGGGTGGACTGGGGATGGGGAGAGAGAGTGTGAGTGGGTAGAATGGGTGGGGGAGAGAGAGTGTGAGTGGGTATACTGGGTGGGGGAGAGAGAGTGTGAGAGGGTAGACTGGGTGGGGGAGATAGAGTGTGAGTGGGTATACTGGGTGGAGGAGAGAGAGTGTGAGTGGGTGGACTGGGTACGGGAGAGAGAGTGTGAGTGGGTGAACTGGGTGGGGGAGAGAGAGTGTGAGTGGGTGGACTGGGTGGGGGAGAGAGAGTGTGAAGGGGTGGACAGGGTGGGGGAGAGAGAGTGTGAGTGGGTGGACTGGGTGGGGGAGAGAGAGTGTGATTAGGTGGACTGGGTGGGGGAGAGAGTGTGAGTTGGTGGACTGGGTGGGGCAGAGAGAGTGTGAGTGGGTAGACTGGGTGGGGGAGAGAGGGTGTGAGTGGGTGGTCTGGGTGAGGAGAGACAGTGTGAGGGGGTGGACTGGGTGGGGGAGAGAGAGTGTGAGTGGGTGAACTGGGTGTGGGAGAGAGGGGTTGAGTGGGTGGACTGGGTGGGGGAAAGAGGGGGTGAGTGGGTGGACTGGGTGTGGGAGAGAGGGTGTGAGTGGATGGACTGCACGGTGGGGGAGAGAGGTTGTGAGTGGTTGGACTGGGTGGGTGAGAGAGCGGGTGAGTTGGTAGACTGGATGTGGGAGAGAGGGGGGTGAGTGGGTGGACTGGGTGGGTGAGAGAGGGTGTGAGTGGGTAAACTGGGTGTGGGAGAGAGGGGTTGAGTGGGTGGACTGGGTGTGGGAGAGAGGGGTTGAGTGGGTGGACTGGGTGGGGGAAAGAGAGTGTGAGTGGATGGACTAGGTGCGAGAGAGAGGGTGTGAGTGGGTGGGGGAGAGAGGGGGTGAGTTGGTAGACTGGGTGAGGGAGAGAGGGTGTGAGTGGGTGAACTGGGTGGGGAAGAGAGGAGGTGACTGGTTGAGGGAGAGAGAATGTGAGTGGGTAGAATTGTTGGGGGAGAGAGAGTGTGAAGAGGTGGACTGGGTAGGGGAGAGAGGGTGTGAGTGGGTAGACTGGGTGGGGGAGAGATAGTGTGAGTAATACGTGGTGGGGAGAGGAGTGGGTGGACTGGGTGGGGGAGAGAGAGTGTGTGTTGGTGGACTGGGGACGGGGAGAGAGAGTGTGAGTGGGTAGAATGGGTGGGGGAGAGAGAGTGTGAGTGGGTATACTGGGTGGGGGAGAGAGAGTGTGCGGGGGTAGACTGGGTGGGGGAGATTGAGTGTGAGTGGGTATACTGGGTGGAGGAGAGAGAGTGTGAGTGGGTGGACTGGGTACGGGAGAGAGAGTATGAGTGGGTGGACTGGGTGGGGGAGAGAGAGTGTGAGTGGGTGGACTGGGTGGGGGAGAGAGAGTGTGAAAGTGTGGACTGGGTGGGGGAGAGAGTGTGAGTGGGTGGACTGGGTGGGGGAGAGAGAGTGTGATTAGGTGGACTGGGTGGGGGAGAGAGTGTGAGTGGGTGGACTGGGTGGGGCAGAGAGAGTGTGAGTGGGTAGACTGGGTGGGGGAGAGAGAGTATGGGTGGGGGAAAGAGAATGTGAGTGGGTGGACTGGGTATAATAATAATAATAATAATAATAATAATAATAATAATTATTATTTCCACAGCTAGTGGTTATTCAGCTTACGTAATATGTACAAACAAAACAAAATATATACAATACATAGTAAAGGATTATTAACATAAGAACATTAGCATGAAGTGTGGATAATACATTATTAGTTTATGATGGTGCTGAGAGGGATTATAACTCCCATCTTCAGGATGTTCTGGCAGGAGCTACACAGCCTCATAAATGGTGGTCTGCTTTGAAATCCTCTTTATTTGGAATAGATTCCTCCATGCCTCCTCTTTGTGACTCTGATGGCTCCATCTCTTTTTATCCATTATCGAAGGCCAATATTCTATCTAATATTTGTATTAATAGGCAGAGTAATCAGGAATTGTCTTTGCCATTGACATGTTTCCCTAGACCCAACCTCAATTCAATGGCATTCAAATCAGCTGAACTGAAAAGGTACTTGCTGGATCTTGATACCTATGGTGGCACAGACCCGGATGGGTTTTTCCCTCTCTTTTTTTTAAATGGTTGCAGTGGTCTTGGCACCTAAATTGGCTGTGGTGTTTAGGTTGCTTTTGAAATCAGGTAGTTTTCCTCTTTGCTGGCGTAAGGCTATTATCACTCCTATTCCAAAGGGAAATACTGCCTCATCATCTCCTAATGACATATCGCCCTATCTCCATTACACCTATCCTATCCAAGCTCTATGAGAGGCTTTTGTCCAGACGCCTTTCCTCTTATTGTAATAGTCATAATTTGATACCAAACTCACAGTTTGGTTTTCGTAAGGGACTGGGTACATGTGATGCACTTCTGACACTCACCCATGACTTGCAATCTTCATTGGACCAGGGACATGAGTCTCGCGTCGTGGCTATTGACTTTAGTTCTGCTTTTGATTTAGTCAACCATAAAGCACTTCTGTTTAAGTTACAGCTCATTGGTATTGGTGGCAATTTTTTAAGGATCTTGAAGATTTTTTGACGAAAAGATCTCAGTCTGTGGTCATTGATGGGTGTCATTCCCCTTCTGTTACTGTTGTTTCTGGTGTTCCACAAGGCAGTGTCCTGGGCCTTTGCTTTTTATTATTTTTACTACTGACCTGTGTTCCGAGCTTGAAAATAAACTAATCTCCTATGCTGATGATACAACTTTATATGCGTCAATTGCATCACCAATAGATCGACACGCAATTGCTACTGCTCTGAATAGGGATTTAGCCAAAATTACATCATGGTGTGAACTTTGGGGCATGAAACTTAATGCTAGTAAAACACACTCCATTATCATCAGCAGATCTCGTACCTTGGATCCTCCCCATCCTTATCTACAAGTTTCTGGCGAGCAAATTGAGAATGTGGATACTCTGAGTTTGTTAGGAGTTACTCTTGATCCCAAACTTACTTTTGAAAAGCATATTCGTTCTTTCTCCTCTTCCATTTCCCAAAAATTTGTCTGCTTCGCAAGGTTTATAAAACATTTGCTTGTGACGCCACAGTTGTCAAGTCTTTTTATGCTTTTATTTTGCCACATTTCGAGTACTGCTCACCTGTCTGGTTGTCAGCAGCTGACTGCCATCTCAAGTTGCTTGACAGGTCGCTAAATTCCATCAGTTTTATTCTACCTAATTTGTCTCTTGATCTGTGTCATCGACGTAAAGTTGGTGCCCTTAGTCTTTTATTTAAAGTTTTTAACAACCCTCAGCATCCCTTACATGGGGTTCTGCCTGGGCCTTATGTCCGGGCTCGTGCAACTAGATTAACAAGCAATCTTAATTATCTTGCCATGAGCCATGTACATTTTTCTACTACACAGTTTTCACGGTGTTTTGTGCCGGCCATGGTTGACTTGTGGAATAAGTTGCCAAATGAGCTAGTCAATTCAGCTAATATCTCCATTTTTAAGTCTAGAGTTCATGCTTTTTTGCAGCATTAATTCTAATTTTTAAACTTATTTTATTCTATTTTATTGTATTATATTTAAGCTTGATATCCTCCACTGCATAATATGTTATCTGTGTTTAATATGTGTATATGTACAGTACAGTATACAGTGTATGTTTTTATTTTTTCCTAAGTTGCCATAGTCTCTCTCCAGTGCCTCCGGGTGTTTTGTGTGGATTGATCTTGATGGTGTTTCTGCACCCTGGTTGCAGACTTCGTCATCTCATATAATAATAAATAATAATAATATAGATTGGCCCATGTGGGTCCTATTTATAATCCTTCATCGACTTTCTTTAAGAGTGCTGGAATTATAGCCTCATCCGGATTAAAAGATAATCCGAGGCAGCTGTACCTTATAGGAGTGAGATATTGGGGGGGGGGGGGGGGGGGGGAGAGTGACGGTTCGGTTCGGGGAGAAATAATAGTAATGACAGTAAGAATAATATTAATATTAATAATAATAGAAAATAATAATAATATTAATAATTATAATAGTAATTATAATAAAAATACATAGCGGTGATAATAATACTAATCATGACAGCAACAATAGAAAGAGTAGTACCTTGTTCAATTGCTGTTAAAAAGTATATTATGTAGTCTTAATTTAAAGGTATGTAAGGAGTTATCTTCTTTGACATAAGGTGAGAGTTCATTCCAAATTTTGGGGCCTTTTACTGAGATAGATCTTGTAGCTATTTCTGTATGAACTATCGGGACAAAAAGGTTATTTTGTTGCCTTGTAATACTGGAGGTTACGTTATTTTCAGTTGACAGGTTTAATAGGTAGTCTGGGTATAAATTGTTTAGATATTTATAGAAAGCTACTCCTGTGTCATGGGTAATTTTGTCTTTAATGGTTAACCATTTAAATCTTTTATAATATGGGTGACGTGGTCGTACTTTTTTGCCTTTCCGTCTATAATTTTGGCTGCAAAATTCTGCAGTTTTTTAATGCTTGTTAGTAGGGTAGCGCTCGTATTCCCCCATATTATATTACAATAGTATAAAATGCTTAGCACGAGAGATTGTACAATAATCTTCCGGGTTCCTTTGTCAAAAAAATCCTTGATCCTATTTAAATACATAAGGGTGCCCATTGTTTTTTTGCTAATTTCACTAACATGTGTGTCGAACGCCATACATTTGTCTATGTATACACCGAGGTTTTTTACATATGTGGTGGGTTTGATTGTGGTGTCGTGTAGTTTTATTTCAGTGTCGCTTGGTATATTAGAGAGTAATTGGCGACTGCCTATGAAGATGCATTGCGTTTTATTGTCGTTCATCTTAAGTACGTTTTTTAAGAAAATAGAGCCTTGCGCTTTTTAGGGTTATCTCTGCTTTGTTTACGAGAGTGTCGAGCTCATTTACCGAGGCACTGTGGAGAAACTGAGTGTCGTCGGCGTATTGTACGAGTGTACAATCATTTATTTCTTCATTTATCTTTTCTGCCATGTCATTTACGAGGATAATGAATAAGAAGGGGCCTAACATTGTGATTTGTGGAGCTCCAAATTTCACGGGTAATTTTAAGGAGACAGTATTATTTAACCGGACTGATTGTGTTCTCAAGTCTAAATAGCTATTAAACCAAAAAGGGTCTACGTTTTTTTTGTTAAAGTTTCTGTAGTAGAATAGTGTGACTAATGCTATCGAAGGCCATGGAGAGATCGCAGAGGGTTAATAGAGATTTGTTGTTGTTGTCCATGTTGTTGTATATTTGTTGTTGTTGTCCATGTTGTTGTATATTTGTTGTTGTCCTGTTTGTTGTATATTTGTTGTTGTTGTCCATGTTGTTGTATATTTGTTGTTGTTGTCCATGTTGTTGTATATTTGTTGTTGTTGTCCATGTTGTTGTATATTTGTTGTTGTTGTCCATGTTGTTGTATATTTGTTGTTTGTTGTCCATGTTGTTGTTGTTGTGTTGTCCATGTTGTTGTATAAGTATATAGTGAGAGCTGTTTCGGTGGATAGTTTGGGTCGAAAGTCATGTTGGTTGTTAGATAGAAGTTTGTTAGACTCTAGGAATACTATAAGCTGTGTTGATACGATCTTTTCGAGAATTTTTGAGAATATTGGGAGACGGGAGATGGGGCGATAGTTGCTGGTGTCGTTTTTGTCTCCATTTTTATATAGAGGGGTAACTATTGCATGTTCCATAGCGTTGGAAAGAAACCTGGTGATAGAAGTGTTTATGATACAAGTTAAGTAGAGGCAATAGCATAAAGCGAGTCCTTGATAAAGCGTAGGGATGTTGTCTGAGCCGAAGGATTTAGATTTATGAGATGTTTAATTGTAAAATGATCGTGTTTGTGTCTACGGGTTGGGCGCCGGAAGTGTTGATTGTTTACTTGTGTTCACTTTCACTATCGTCCGGGTTACTTTCATGTACGAATTGTGGGTATTTTCAAACTTTTTTTCCCTACGTTTGCAAAAAAAAAAGTATCTGCTTGCTTTGCATTTTTCATTTTCTATTGAGAATGTGTTGGATTTGGTTGTGGTGGGGAATTATGTCTTTAACCCTTCCAGCCCGGGTGTCATTTTAAAATGACACCACAAAAGAAGGGCAGGTGCCCGGGTGTCATTTTAAAATCCCTGTGCTTGAATGCGTGCTTCAAAATTCGCGCGGCCAAATTTTGCATTGCAGGAGCGACCGCAGCGCCACTAAGCCTCAACTACTAGTGTTATCAGTTCGTACGTGGCCGCCATAGCGAGTTATACTGAAAAAATTATTTCCGACGTGTCCGAATCGCTGCAACCTCCCGCGGGCCCCACTGCTACCCCGCTCGCAACTTCAACGCCTGTTACAACCGAGAAGAAAGCTCAACGAAAGAAAGTTAAGCGTTTGTTGAGTGATAGCGCTATACAGCGAGAACTTTTTGATAGTGAAGAGAGCAGTGGCGAAAGCTTGGTGGACAAAGAACAATTTATAAGTGCAAGCGAAGATGACGATTTCGTTGGCTTTGCAGACGACGATAATGTCGATTTATTTGAGGGGGGAGACAGTAGTGATGATCCTGATGTGCAAGTGTTTCAGGAAGGTGCCATTGAGCTTCCAAGTGTGCTAGAACCTAGGCCTACCCCCTCGCCATCTTTGCTATGTCAGCCTAGGCCTAGCCCTAGTAGCCCAGGACCTTCCCCTTTGCCTGCCCGTACGCCCTTGAAAGTGGGCAAATATTTCTATAAACAATCGTTGGTGAAAAGTGCAGCTAAAAAAGCACGCAGGGCAGCCGCAGAAAAGGATAGGGAAGCTGAAGACAGTGATAATGACGCCGACCCTGGTCTAGCAACCACCCGCATTCCATTGTCCCGACGCCTTGACCCGGGACGCCGCGTGGGTCACCCACAGCCCTCGGCTTCATCTCTCCTTCAGGATGACCAAAGAGCCTCTTCAAGTGGTATTACTAGTGTGCCACAGTCCTCAACACACCGCAGAGCATTATTTGCTGCGGAGAAGCCCCCGGCTCACCGCAAAAGGAGCCCAACTCCCGAGGCCGAGGCTCCCATTGTTGAAGCTCCCGGAGCCTCCCGCGCCCCACACCGCCGACGCCCGGTCACTTCTTCATCCCAATTGTCTCCTGAAGACGATGCTGACGACCCCAACATTGCCCCAGATGACCTGACGTCGCCTGAGGAGGAAGAGGAAGAGGAAGAGGAAGTCCCGACAAGACGAGCGAGAGGGCGAGGTCGTGGACGTGGTGTCTGCCGACACCGCTGCCCCTGGGCGTGGGCGTGGGCGTGCAGGGCGTCCACGTGGCCAAGGGCGTGTGCCAGGGCATCCAGGGCATGTGCCTGCTGCACCTGCACGTCCTCGAGCATCAGCATCCGACCAGTTTGTGTGGACAGATGGGGCTGATTTTGAGCCAGATTGTCCTGCCTTTGACGAGGTACAGATGGGTTCCGGGGTGTCACCAACATTTCCCTGTGGCCCAGCTGCTACCCCCAGTGAAATTTTCTGTGGCTTCTATGACAATGAAGTCATGGAATACCTCGTCGAGGAGACCAACAACCATCATGAGATCTGTGCCAACTTTCTTGGGAGGAAGACCAGTGCCAAGATGGTGGCATGGAGAGCTGTCACTGTGGCAGAACTATATGTGTTCTTGGCACTCACAATGCTGATGACATATATCAGAAAGCATGCTCTGGCAGACTACTGGATCACTGGCGACATCATAACGACTCCAGCATTTGGCAAGTACATGTCCAGGGACAGGTACTTCGACATCCTCTCGTATCTCCACCTGACAAACAACATGGCAGTCCACCTTCCCGACTCATTATGGAAGATCAGGAAGCTGTATGACATCATACGTCATCGGTTCACCACCTACCTGATTCCTTTCCAGAAGATGTGCCTCGACGAGTCTCTGGTCCTGTTCCGTGGTAGGCTGCACTTCCGACAGTATATCCCGTCCAAGAGACACCGCTTCGGCATCAAGCTCTTCGTCCTCTGCGACTGTTTGACGGGGTATGTGCTGGACTTTATAGTCTACAGCGGCAAGGGTGGAGAAATTGTGACTGACCCCCTCATTGGTTTTGGTGGCGCTGTAGTGAAGAAGATGATGGAGAGGCACTTCAATAAAAACCACATCCTCTACACAGATAATTACTACACGTCGCCTCTCCTGTCCAAGTACCTCCATGACCGCAAGACCGGAACTGTCGGCACAGTCAAGGGCAAGAGGAAGGGCATGCCAGGCTACCCAACCAAGACGAAGAAGGCGGACATCTTCCACAAGAAGAGTGGCCCCATCCTCTCCATCCACTGGCATGACCAACGGAAGGTCAACCTCCTCACCACATGCCACAAGGCCCAGATGGTCGCCACAGGGAAGGTGGACCGAAGAACCAAGAACCCCATCCAGAAACCAGCTGCTGTCCTGGATTACAACCTCAACATGCGCCTCGTTGACAAGTCCGACATGCAGATGGACTTCATCGACTGCCTGCGAACATCTTGCAGGTGATACAAGAAGTTTATCCTGCATACGGTAGATATGTCGGTCCTCAATGCGTACAACATCTACCGTCTGAGGACTGCAGGAGCCAAGAAGTACAAGTCCCTGCGAAAGTTCCACAAGCAGGTGATACTTGAGCTCCTGGCTAAACATGCGGGTACATCAGGGAGGCCACTACAAGGACCAGGCCAGCTGGACAGAACGGGGTCTGCTGAATTTTTCAGGAAGCACCAGCTCAACGTCCTTCCTTTCAAAGCACCAGGTAGTAACAGCAGAATCCAGAAGAGGTGCCATGTGTACAGCCACACAACAAGAAGACCCCGCAAAAGCACAAAAACCACTTGGGAATGTCTCGAGTGTCAAGTTGGACTGTGTGCTGGCACCTGCTTCAACGACTTCCATACTCTAATAAACTTTTGAAGTGGAAGTCACAACAGTGAAAGTGACACTCAAATGTAGGCTAAGAATAATAATATAACTAAGTATAAGTGAAAAGGACACACATAAGTAATAATAAGTGCCTTCAATAACAATATGAACAAGTGAAACTGACACTAAAATATATATTTCTAACAATAAATAAGTGAAAATGACACTCAATAAGCCTAGGCCAGTCAAAGTGACAGTATAATAATAATAAAACTAAGTATAAGTGAAAGAGACACACACAAGTAATAATAAGTGCCTTCATAACAATATGAACAAGTGACAGTGACACTATATATATTATTAGCTTACCTAACAATACATAAAAGGGGAAATGACACTATCAATTATCAAAGTCCAGTCAAAGTGACACTATAATCATAATAATAATAATAAAACGAAGTAATAAGTGACAGAGACACAAATAAGTTCATGTAAATAACTTTATTGAGTGAAAATAACATAATAACTATAATAAATGACATAATAACCAATAAAAGACTATCAAATCGGTTCCCGGCATAATTGCGGGTGGAGCGACGAGTGCAACTGGGCGTCGTAGCCGGGGCCGCGGTTTGAGTGTTCGGATGCGCCGAGGTAAATACGCGGCAAAAGTTACCTCCACTTCCATCACCATCACTCCGGAATCAGTTGAGCTAGAGAGCTCTACTCAGCGCCATTCTACGCAGCAAGGTAAGGCGCCCATTTCTATATATGTTTGATTAATGTAGGTAATATTTTAAGCGAGATTAACCTTAGTTTACTTTTGTTGATATTCGGCCAGATCACCCGGATACGAGCACCGTCCTTTGGAGAGCCGGCCCGGGCCAGGAGGGTTAACGATTTTCCAGGTTGAAGCAATATCATTTTTAGAATTAATTAGCTTGTTGTGGTAATACTCTCTCTTTGTATTATTTAATAGTATTTTCACTCGTTTGTTTAAATCTTTGTATTGTTTTTGAAGTAGTGGATTGAGTCGGTCGGCTTTTAGGAGATTCTGAGCCTCGTTTTTGGCTTTCATGGCTACGTGGATTTCATCAGTGACCCAGGGGGTGGGGGGGGGGGGTCGGCGTATTTTTCGGGGACCACACTAATATCTAGATTTTGTTAATGACTGATGTTAAGCATTTATGTGCTCTACATTATTGAGTTAAATAATTACCTTCAGTTTCCTTTAAATTGGCGCAGAAGGTGTCTTTATCATAAATCCTTAGTCTCGGAAGGTTTTTAGGGTGGGTGAGCTTAGGCTTGGTGATATTTACTGTGCAGTAATGAGGTCATGTCTGCTATGGATGAGGGTACCTTAGTTTTAGTAATAGTTGGGAATTATACATCGATAGAGTGGTAGAAGTAGGAGTGCCTTGTGGTTATGAGAGCTGATGATTTGTTACTTTTATTATTAGATAATTTGCTGTTTTTCTGGAGAAAGAGCTTTTACAAAGGACAAGGATTGGTTTCTTTTGCAAGCACAGTGTTTGTATGACGTCAACAAATAATGTAAGATATTGAGAGAGCCTTAGGACATGCACATAATAAGTAGCAACACTGCTCAATATGTAGCGTTCTGATGAGAGTGCTGAGTTAGAACGGTGAATCACTTGAGCAAGCACAGCGTTCAGAGATGGAGCTGCTTCGAGCCATGATGGAGGCTTCACATGTCTCACTCCCAGACTGGAGCAAGACCTCACGGGCTTCAGCGTTGAATGTACAGGCTCTCAGCATGCGGAGGGAGTAGTGGAATATAAAAAAAAAAAAAAAAAAAAAAAAAAATATATATATATATATATATATATAATAATTGAAGGTAATTTTTTACATTGAATGTTTAACCATATATCTTCGATACCTGTCTGCTGTGCTATATCTGTTTCAATTGCCTCTGAGTTTAGAGACTCCTTAACATATACACAAACGCCGGAACCTCGGCCGTTATCATGTCTGTATAAAGTATAGCTGGGTATATCTATAAAATGTGTTCGATAATTAGTGAATCCTTTATAAATGAGTAAGAAGTAAGAATGAGTAAGAAGGGTGGGGGAGAGAGAGTGTGATTAGGTAGACTGGGTGAGGGAGAGAGAGTGTGAGTGGGTAGACGGGGTGGGGGAGAGAGGGGGTGTATCGGGAATTTAGATAAAGAGGTTAATTTACATATCACTGGTACATGAAATATCCCAACAAATAGTTATATTATAATTACCAACGACGTAGTCGTTGATGGGTGTAATCCAGTCCCCCACACGCGGCTAGTTCAATTGCATGACATGTAGGAATGTTCACATAATACAATATCGATACAATAAACTTAGCTTAGAGGACTGGTGATGTAGGACTGTTGTTAATATTATTATTTGTAGCACATGGTGAACTGGGGGTTGAGTCAGAGCCGGGGGAGGAGATGTTGACTGTATGGTGTTGATTGAGAGACTAAAGGGCCGGCGTCCGATCGCTTCGCGAAATTACATATGGCTGCCGGCTCATAATAATTATAACCCATAACTTGGTTTCATAATACATCTAGATCTGATGTAGATATTTATACATTATAGTTAATATTTAACCTAACTTAAGAATAAACTACAATACACAAAGAACCAGCCGAAATCGTACAAGCGATACGATACCGCCAAATTCAAATGTCCTATTGGAACAAACCTGTCGGGTTCATTACCCTATTCCCGACATATTGCCCACCACCAAAAATGATATACAGGAGCTATATATAGAGAACACAAAAAGGACATCCAAGTCAAAGATCACCTTGTTTGATCTTTGATCTCCAAAGATCCACGGAACTCATAGCCGTCCCCTTTTGGGACGAGCGCCACCTGAAGCCTGAGGAGGATCATCCTTCTCATCATCAGCTGCCCCACCTTGAGGAGCACTGTCACCAGCACTCTCCCGCGGAGGGGTATCAGTAGAGAAGCCAGGATCATCCGGCAGTTCTACATCCTGCTCCAAGGGATATAACCTTACGACTGGGCGAGTAGTAACCCCAGTCGAAGTTCGTATTCTAGCAACCCTTATAAGACCATCAATGCCCTGGAACAAATCGATAATCCTCCCAAGCTTCCAAAATAACCTAGGACGCTCATCATGAATCAGGACGATATCCCCAATACGAGGCCATCGTTGATTCGTCCCTTTGATCTTATGAGAGTGACGCTCGCGAAGAGACAGCAAATATTCTTGGGTCCACCGTTTCCATAGATCGTCGGACACCTTGTTTACATACTGGAAGCGACGACCTGTGGTGTCAGCATTGCCGAACGTAGGGTCTTGCAGATCTTCGTCATTTACGGACGATCTAGGAAAGGTATTAAGGGTTCGTCCACGTGTTAGCATAGAAGGCGAAATGGGTAAGAGGTCATCAACATCTGCCGAGGTATAGGTCAAGGGCCTGTCGTTGACTGACATCTCAATTTCTATTTAGATGGTTTGCAACTCCCGTCTGGTCACCAGTGCTCTTCCTCATACCTTCTTCATGGCAGATTTGACGATACCGATAGTTCTCTCCCTAATCGCCCCGAACCATGGAGCACGAGGTGCTAAAAATCTCCACTGACAACTCTATCCAGTGAGGGAAGCCAGAACCTGCGGGTGATCCATTAAACTCTGGAGATATTTAGAGGCCCCGACAAAACAAGTCGCATTATCGCTCATAATAATTTGAGGGAAACCATTGCGACCTGCAAAGCGTCTTAGAGTATGCAAAAACCCCTCACTGGATAGGTCGTCAATCAATTCAATATGGCATCGCTCTGGTTACCGCACATGTGAATAGAACGGCATATACCTTTATGATATTACGGGCGATTCTCTAACATGAATCGCTCCGGTGTAGTCTACCCCGGTTACCTGAAATGGTTCAGTCCTTTGTACCCTGAACTCAGGCAAGGGAGGTAGATCAACTGGGGAGTAAGACTTACCCTGTAATCTTTTACAGATAGTACAGCTATTGTGGATCCCTTTAATTGCTTGAGCATCTTAGGGATCACCAACGTTGTCGCATATACGCCAGAACATAAGTTACGCCAAAATGTAGGCAGGTCCGAAGGCATTGGCGAATCAACATTTTGGTAATCAAATGAGATGAGCTAAGGAGGACAGGATATTTAGCCGAATCAATAATGTCCGCTTTTGTATCCTGCCTCGACACTTAATGCTGCCTACTTCCATATATAATCCTAGCTGACTCATTAAGTTTGAGGGTTTGGCCTTTGACTCCTTGCTCAGGATTTGATGTTCAGTAGGATAAGATTCCTTTTGTACTAAACATATTAGTTTTGCTTCTGCTGATCTCAATTCATGGCGTCTGATATGCTTCGAATCTTCACTAAGGAAAGACCCGTGAGCCCGACTTCTCATGTTGTTAATGAAACGGTATATCCATGCAAATACCCGTATTACTTGATCATAGCTGCCGTAACGTTCCCACTCTACCAACTTGTTATCCTGATGTGTAGTACTCGCATTCGAACTACTTAACACATCATCTTGGGGCTGACTTGAAGATCAGATATGCATCCCCTGAAATCCTGAGGCCATTCAGTTGGAGATGTAAGCCATGGAGGTCCATGCCACCAAATAGAGGAAGACATAAACTGCTGTGCCGAGATCCCCTGTGAAATTATGTCACTGGGGTTATCCCTGGTGCTCACATAGCGAAATGTAGCTGTAGGAACTAAGTCATGAATCTTATCAGTGCGATTAGAAACATAAACAGGTAACACTTTCTGGCTGTGTACCCATGAAAGCGCTATTTGACTGTCGCTCCAGACATAGACGTTATTACTCTGGAGTTTGCCTGCCTAAGCACCCAGTGTAAACTTTATTTAGACGAGCAGACAGAAGCAATGCAGTAAGATCTAATTTAGGAACTGTAATCTTCTTTATAGGGGCTCCTTTGGCCTACGCTATAGCCAGAGACGCTTCACTTCCATTGCATATGGTATATGGCAGTACCGTACGGCACTATTACTAGCATCAAAAAAGGGGGGGGGCCATGTAGATCCACCTGTTGACCACTAATAACCTGACGCTTAAGTTGGACCTTGGAACATGTGGACAGGACCGCCCGAATCACCCGCCAAGTATCTTGTCACGCAGCCGGGAGGGGTGTTCCCCACTCTACTTTGACCCGCCACAGTTGCTGTAAAAACATAACGAGCACGGATTGTTACAGGCAGCAAAAAACCTAGGGGATCAACCAACCTCGCTGACAAGCTAAAGCAGTTTCGCTTGGTCATAAGTCCACTGCCGCATGGGGTTTGTGACAGAAGGATATACCATCTGAGGTCGTGTCCCATTTGTGGCCTAAAAAATTCACCTCACTATTCTCAGTAGCTACACCGTCCGAAGCAAATTGACCTTTCAAAAGATCACTATTAGTGGCCCATTCTCTTACGTCTAAATGAGACTTGGCAAATATATCGCGGATCTCCCAGCATCTCCTGAGCAATAACTCTTCATTGTCTCCGGTGCCTTGAAGATTGTCCACAGGATCCCCTGCTTGAAATCTCATTCTTGAAGTCCGATCTAGTCCAGCCTCCTCAGGATGACGCAAGATAGTAGCGTTGAGAAGGAACAGGGACCAGGTCGCCACGAAATAAGACGACCTCTGGACCTGTAGACCAGGTACTCCGAATCTAGAATCATTGGGTCCCGTGGCCATAAAAATCTTGTTGTTGAGTCCCTGTCTCCACGATGAGAGTTGAAGCATCAGGAAGGCCTTCCTCAATATCGGCGGACCCATGCAAACTGATGACATCTGAAGCGCAACATAATTTGCGCTAGATCAGAGACCAGGGACGGACCCGTGTACCGACAATCATTTCAGGCTATAGGAGCGATCCCTGGATTTAGCAGAGCAGTCATACACAATACGAACAGGAGTGGTGGAATCCTGTCCTTTTTAACTCCCATGGTGAGCAAGGGAATGGATGTCTCCGCCATACTCACTGAGATCTACTCTCTCCACAAATCCACGTTGTACCTGCTCGGCCAAAACTGCTGCATAAGTCTCGCAAGAAGTGGATCCTTGGACAAACTGCTTCTGAAGCCCACGTAACCTACCAAGTGCTAGATGGACATTAGTAGGTAATGTACTCTTGTTATCATTTCCAAGGGAGCCTTACCACCATACTGACCTCTGCCAGAGGCATACGTTACAGTCTCTTCATACGAGCTTAACGCTAGCTTGGACGCACGATCAAGTTCCTGTGGGTCAATTCCAATAATATTGTCCAAAGTCCCATAGCTTATCTATATCATTACATGTAGGATCAGGCACATTTGGCCCTAGATATATATCTATGGGGCTTACTGCTACCTTGAGGACCGTAACCAACCTCCACCTGTGTGTCTTCGAGGAGCAGTGGCATAGGATCCAGAAAGAAATGGCATAACCCTTGGATAGTTGGGGAGCATTATAAGCTTATCTACCCGCCGATATTTTTTTCCAGGGGGGTGAACAAGGTCGTAGTAATAATCAGCTCCGACCAGTAGCATAAAAAAAATACCACTGTTAGCAGAGAGGGATCATCAGCCAGTGGTATATTCCTTGCTTCTGAGATATTTCAAATGTGGTTGAATCTCTGATGCTATATAGAAACGGTGTAGTGTGTCGGACCACAAACGCCTTGATGGGACATACCTTTTTTCTATAAACATAGGAAATCTCACACATATCATAGTCACTGGAATCTATTTCACCAGTGAAACCATGGAGACGCAAATTCTCTTGACCCTTGCTGGTACACTTGAGCTGGGGTAATGATGACCGCAGAACGAATGACCTCTGTGAGCACTGGTCAAGTAAGGTTAGGCGCGTCATTATAGTATTAATTATTACTCCACACTACTGGCAGCATTCATAGTAGGAAGCAAGGACATTCTCGAGAAGCAATGGACATGGCAGATTACGTTTATCACCCCCGCTCTTACCTTTTCTCATGTGACTCTTTGGGGGTTCTCCCAGTTTCTTTGCCGTCGTGCCGATCAGACTGGGTGCAAAGGGGAAAACCAATGTTTCCCCTTGCAATAATTACAAGGTTTGATGTAGGAATGGGTGCAACGGTACTGTTGACAGTCGGTCTCTTGCACGACAGCTGGTACATAACTTAAGCGATTGTAGCCTGACCAATCTTCTGTGTAGGCTTAGGATACTTAGGACAATGTTACCACAGATGACCGTGGACACTGCCACAACTTACAA
>CM064487.1:58009860-58084584 GCA_032716605.1 Paralithodes platypus | reverse complement strand
CTATAAAAATTACCTACCTTGCAAAGTAAAGTTACTCTCCAAGGACAGATACCTACCCTTTACCGCGAGTTGATGACTCGGTAGACCAAGCTTGGGGCAGCCACGATTCATCATAAAAGTGGACTTAGTTAAAGGCTATTTGCAAGTCTCCACTACCAGAAACGTGCCAAGGGAAAAATCCGCTAGTTTTTGTTGGTGGGGGGGAGGAGTGTATTCAGTGCCAGGTAATGCACACGGCTTGAAGTATGCTCCCGCCACCTGTTCAGCGGTTAATGGGACAGGGTTTGTGCCATGATGTCCCCAATTGTTTAGTCTACATGGATTAGATGATGAGCACGCCCATTTCCTACTTTTCAACAAAGTTTAAGTCCGAGACACACAAAAACATATTCTGTGATCGAGAGGGAGTTGCTAGCTATTATTTTGAGTGTTTCACCTATTTCGCTGTTATTTGCCACCATCTGGGCCCGTGCTCAGAAGCTTACTCTGACCATCCTCCTCTGCAGTTTCTTAAGTAGGCTCAGGGACAAGAACCAGAAACTTACTCCGCTGGGGTTGATGTTGCAAGAATATAATCTCGATGGTAGGCACATCCGTGGGGTGTGGATGATGTCCTGGCAGGACTGTTTGTCCCGTGACTCTGAGGAATAATAGTGGAGAGCTACGAGGCTATTTAGGTAGTATAAGTTATATTTACTCAGTGTTGAAAAAATCTATAAAATGTTAAAAATACAACACAAGACTGTTCAATTGTAACAATTATTTTGCGAGTTGTAAACTAATGATGAAAGTTTTTGTTTGCAAAACTTCAAAACTACCCCCCCCCGGGTGAGGGTGTCACAATGACCATGGGGTCTTTTTAGGGTCTTTTAGGAGTAGATAGACTTTAGTGGTGCCAGAGCTTCCATGAGAGCAGCTGTGCCAAGTCTATTAGAAAGGGACCTGGCATTGTGAGTTTCTCTTCGATACCTTCCCCAATTGAGGCATGCGACTAGGTTTTGCTGTGCCTCTATAGCATTTTTGTCTCAATAAACAACATTTGTGGTAGAATGAGCCCGATAGAGTGTTACTAGTTTCGTCTAAACCAGTTGTTAGGCCCTTGTGGCAGCACTGTATTTTGCATGCTAGGTTGTGGCTGGTCAAAGTGAGGAAGGGGAGGACCGGAATGTTGCATCTCGCCCGTGGGGGGGGGGGGGGGGGGGGGGAGGTGGAGGTAGTGGTTTCTCTCTCGCTAAGCAATACAAGTTTATTTAATTATGTGACAAATTGGTTAAGTTCAGTTGTGTTGCACTATAAGATTGTACTTTATTTATCTGCCACACTGTTTTAGTTAATTGGTTAACACAGGAATACTTTAGGATAAGTTATTCTTGTGAAGTGTCTTAGTGTTATCATAGCGTGTGGTGATATGCTTGACAAATGCCCACCTTAGTTTGATGCCTGGCTCCCGCCAGCTTCGCCAGGGCAAGGCCTCATCATTCTCTCGTGGGCGGCCAGACAGTATAGGTGGTGGTAGCTCTCTCTTGTCGCCACCACCAGTCTGCCCCTGCTTAATTCTTCCTTGCTCTGCATAATGAAGTAACGTAACGTAAATTAACAGGAGAATGACTAGGGACATTAAGAATTAATGTAAATTAATAAATGAATAATTCATTTATTTTAATTATCCTTTTCCTCCTGATCAGCATTAATTATCTTTCCCTTTGTATATATTCGTACCTCCGGTCGGCTATGGCGGAAACTCCGTGAGAGGGAAGAGTTGGGAGGTTTCTTTGCACGGGGTCCTTTACTAATATGCTCTTGTTGAATTCCCATAGACAGTCCACACTGTGACGTTTAACCGACTCCGTTTAGAACCGCATGGCTTTGTCCTACAGTGAACTCGCTAGGATTGCCAGGGCAGTGGATGGGGCTCTACAGTTTATGGACTTAGAGGGTGCTTTTATTTCATATGAAAGCTTGTGTCATGGGCAGGTCCAACGAAAGGGGCTCTTTGTTTTCACCCATGTCAAGGGCTTTAGATATTTAATTGTGAAAGTATATGTTTTATCTTAACTAGTAATTGATGGGATCTGGGAGAGAGAGAGAGAGTAGAACAGAGTGAGAGGGGGGCACATGCAGGTGTTTTTGCCACCAGCTCGATGACAGTCACGGCTGGCTGCCTCGTGGGGCGTTGGTGAGAGGAGGTCCTTACCATGACTTGCTAGCTACCCTTGCTAGTGGCTAGAGGACCTTGTTACCGCTTTTTTCCCACGCGGCTCAAACCTAGTCCCGGGATATATACTGGGTCCTCGCCACTCTCTCCCTCAAGATTATGGTTTTCTAGAAACGCATCTATCTTATCCCTTGCTAACTTGTCCCCTGCCCTGCACCTGAGAATCTTTTCCTCTGCCTATCTCCCTCATGTTTCCATATCTTTCACCCCCTTTGATTAACTACTTATACCCCCTCTGTGTTAACTCTGCAAAATCAGCTTAAAGCTGGCCAGTTGGGATTGTGCGGTTAAGGTCGTGATATAACCCATGTATGTTAGTTGTTAAGATAAGTTGATCACGAAGCATTGGTTGGCACTCATAAGATCTTTAGTACCGCTTCCTTATATAAAATATTAGTGTTGCTGCTGGATTAGTGTATAATGCTAGACTAGGAGTCTGATATTATAAGGTATGGTTCCTATGAGTGCTGGCTTTATTTAAAAAGCTGCTACGACATACCTGGAGAACTGGCAGTTGATTGAGTTAAATTCTATGTCTGTGTGCCATTGATTGAGTATAGAGCATGCACCGAATGAGGGCTTTTGCCTATACCATTATGCACTGTTCTAAGCCTCGTTGTTTCTCTTGAGGTACGCCCAGTTGGAGAAACGCTTAATACTTCGGTATTAAGGTTTCTCAAGAGAGCACTACCCTTCCCTATAACGTAATATTTGATGCACAGACTTGAGATTTGCACGAGGGGCTGAATGACGGCCGCCATGCGCACCAGTATCTCGCTCATCATTGACTCTAGCTAGACTTTATCAGTCACCGTAGACATTAAGTATAGTTAACCTAATTACTCTTTTTATGTCATTTACCCATTTATGATTACACAAGCATTTCGCAAGCCTAGTTGATGTATGGATGATACAAACGACTTAGGCTCTTTTTGTTGATAGGGAATACGGCATTGGTCGTGGTGCGATTATTATTGTTGTAGCGTTAGGATATTCTTGGCCACGACTGCATTTATAGATCCTGCCTTTTTGTGTGCATAGCATGCACAAAGCAGTTGTTCCGCTGCCTGCCTTTTGTGGGTTTCCATTTCCGATTACGAGCATATTTATAGCATCTAACATTTAAAAAAGAAGATCTCCTTGTTAGGGTTGGAAGGACTTTAGTGCACTTTCTTTCATGCAGGAGTGACCTGGACATTTATTGAGTTAAAGTAACGTAAGCTGTGGAACTTCTCTTACCCACCTTACTTTGCCCATACCCCCATAACCAAGCACCTTCGGTTATAGGTAGTAAGAATAGGCTGCTTTTCACATAACATTAAGCCTAGAGTAGATGCACATTTATTGAGGAGTTTGGTAGCCTGATTATTGCATATAGAAACCTCTGTAGAGTATTTGTGTTCTTTGTTCACGGGGGAATATACATCAGAGGTTGGAGCTAGCGCTTTCCGTTGTAACATGTATGCCATACTAGTTCCATATGAATAAGAGGCCTGATATATTTGAACCCCAGTCGTAACCAAATGGAGACCTTGCAAGGGATTTTGTGAAACCTACATTTATTCAGCAGGGAACATTTGTTGTTTTGGAGAATATTTTGACGGGGACTCAGCAAGAACGTAAAACAAATTTGCAACATAGTATAGACCCTTGAATATTTCCGAGAATTGTTGTGTGTATATTGAGGTTCTATAAGAGTTTGGGGGGGGTACTCTTTTCTGAGTATTTGAGGTGGGAAATTTTTGTGAGCAATCATGTCTGATACCCGGAATCCAGAGGAGAATGGGGAAGACACAGTACATAGATGTCGAAACTGGAGGGAACAGCAGTTATGATGATATGGTTAAGCAGCGTGAAACTGTGAAGGAGGATGCTAGGATATTTTTCTGCAATGGCCTGTTTTTTTTTTACTGCCGAGCGGTTGGAGGGTATGGATCGGTACGGTCTTCAATGCCTGGCCACAGCTATCGTTCATGCGGTTACTAGCAGCATGACCAAGGATAACTTGATAACGTGTTGTACTGGGCAGGGTGACTGGTGAGCGAGATGGGTTGAGTGCTCAGAGC
Source organism: Paralithodes platypus (assembly GCA_032716605.1). NCBI lineage: Eukaryota > Metazoa > Arthropoda > Malacostraca > Decapoda > Lithodidae > Paralithodes > Paralithodes platypus. The sequence continues at coordinate 58,080,303 of CM064487.1, read as the reverse complement.
CCTTCGGCCATGCTTCCCCTACACTCGACTCCCAGCCATCCCAGTAGTTTGCCGACCCCGGGTACGCTTCCGCAGTTGGGTGGTGACTGGCAGGGTGTGTTGCCCCTGGGGGGACCACCGGTAATTTCAAACATTGTAGCACCTTCACCTCCTCAAGGGTTAACTCCAGAATTATTGCTTCAGCTCGAATTAGCTAAGATCCAGCAGCAAATAGAATTAGCCAAGATAGAAGAGAGAAAAACTATCAGTCATGAGCACATAGAGCTAGCAAAAATCCAAGCTGAGTCGACTAGGTACTGTGCCGACAGGGACGTAGAGAAGTCGCGAGTAGAGACAACGGGACATCGACTTGGGGCTGGTAACCGTGCTCATGATCAATCTCTCTCGCACTTATTGAAACTGGTTCCGGTGTTTGATGAGAGTGGGGTAACAGAATTTTTCGCACGCTTTGAGGAGAAGTGCTAGGAACACCAGTGGCCAGAGAATAAATGGGCAGCACTTGTATCCTCTAGATTAATAGGCAAGGGTCTTAAAGCCTACGATGCGTTACCTTTGGAGTAATGTATTGTGTATGAGGATCTCAAGGAGGCTGTCCTGAGGGCTTACGAACTGCAACCAGAAACGTACCGTTTGAAGTTCCGGGGTGTAACTAAGGGAAGAGATAGCACCTTTTTGGAACACGCCCGGGACTTGTCCGATGCTATGGGGAACTGGCTCCGATCTGAGAAGGTAACAACGTTTGATGGAGTTAAGCAGTTGATGATGTTGGAGCAGTTCTTTAAGAGCACGGGCGGTGATCTAACTTTGAACTTAAAGGAGAAAAACCCAAGAACTCTAGTCGAAGCAGCAGAAATGTCTGTTCGACGGCTGTCGTTGATTCGGGGTTGCGGGTCCTCACAGAAGTACGATGTAAGTGCTAAGGACCGTTATCCTCCCCCTCCCCGTAACAATGACACATTTAAACAGAAGAGCCATGAAACTAAAACTGAATCCAAACCTTCACCACACCGTAAGTGAAAAGTCAGGGGCCTTTTACATCACAGTATAAGCCGAAACCGAAATTTATGTGTTTTAGTTGCCACCAGGAGGGTCATAAGGCAAATGAGTGCCCTAGTCGACCTCCTCCGGCAGCCGTGTCTTTTGCTCACGGCATTGGAGTGTTCAAGAGGACATCGGAGTTTGTTAGAGGCATTTCTTCCGAGGTAAATACACTGCCAGTGCAGAAGGATCCGGAAGGCTTATTCCCTCTCCGTGATGCCTTTAGTGACCACAGGGGACTCGGTTGTGTGGAGTGGGGGGATAGAAGACATGAGGTGAGAATTTTGCGTGACACTGGGGCATCGCAATCATTGTTGAGAAATTTCACTGGTAAACCTGTCAATACGGCGCGGGTGGTGGTGGTTCATGGAGTTAATGCGACAAGGTCATACCCGCTTGTAAGAATGAAGGTGGAAGTTGATGGTGTGACTCGGAACCGGGATGTAGGAATTGTGGAGAAGTTACCTGTTGGGGGCGTCGACCTCCTTCTCGGCAACGACTTTGCGGGGCCTACTTCTGAGGCTCCACCCTTAGTCGTTGTCGAGAAGCCGGCCGACGTGAGTAGGGAGGAGCAGGAGTGGGTTGAGAAGTGTCCGGGGCAGCCTATGGCGTGTGTTGTCACCGGAGATCTTGCATCCAGGGAGTCACATTCTGGTCAACAGTCTTAAGATCAGCGGAGGAAGGGTACCGAGAAGGGGTTGAAAGTTGATGCGGTTGAGAGTTTAGTGTCAACGGACCTTCTCGGGGACTCATTATTAGGACCACATTTCGAGTCTGGAGAAGACCCAGTAACTGTTCCTGAAGGGGCAGAGGATGGGCTTAAAAAGACGAAAGGGTTGAAGGAGGACAGTGATGCACAGTCGGGAGATGTAGCAACAAGGTACCCTGACGCGTACCCTATGAGAAATGGGTCGGCGAAGACGGTGGTCCGAAGCTTACTAGTGTATTTTTCCCGGTATGGTTACCCGCAGGGGATTCAGTCAGTCCAGGGACCCAACTTCACTTCTAGCCTCTTTGTTCAAGCAATGCCGCAGCATGGGATTGTTGGGGTTGTGTCATCTGCGTATCATCCGGAGAGCCAGGGTGTGTTAGAGCGATGGCACTCAGCCTTGAAATCTGTGCTTCGTTGTTGTTACTTTGAGAGTGGGAAGGATTGGGATCTTGGCCTGCCATGTGTTTTGTTTGCTGTGCGGAAGGTAGAGTGGGGAGAGTTTGGGATTCAGCCCTAATGAGCTCGTCTTTGGACACCGTGTCAGAGGGCCTCTCCATATGGTTGAAGAAGTATGGGAGGGCACAGAAAAACCTTGTTCTATGCTCAAGTGTGTCCTCAACAGTCGAGAACGGATGTTGCGCAGTCTGGAGTTGGCTGGCCGTAATTTGACTAGCTCTCAGGCCCTCAGGAAGGACAGGTACGACCTCAAGGTTGAACTCAGGGAGTTGCACGTGGGTCAGGAGGTGTTGATTCTACTGCCCCTTGTAGGTCACCCCTTATCCGCGAAGTACGCTGGGCCTTATAGGGTGGTGGAGGAGCTATCAGACCTGGATTACTTGGTAGCCACTCCAGACAGACGGAAGCGCAATCAGTTATGTCATGTTAATCCCATGAAGGAGTATGGGAGGCACCCCCCTGAGCCTCTCACTGTGCCTGTGATGACGTTTAGAAGTCAAGGTGGAGAAGGAGAACGGGACAGTCAAGCTCAGGTGGAGGATAACTGGAAGGATAAGAAGTTCAAATGGGTGCCTGAGTGTGAGAAGATGTTTAGAAAAGTAAAACACCTGTTGTGCACTCACCCGATCCTCCGGGCCCCTGAATTTAGCCTACCTTTCCAACTAGCAACGGAGACTAGTGGTGTGGGGGCTGGTGCCGTCCTTGTGGAAAAGGACGATGATGGGCTGGAGCATCCTGTTAGTTTCTGCTCGGAGAAGTACAATTCGGCCCAGGGGAGCTGCTCTGCTGTCGAGGAGGAGCTGCTGGCGGTTGTGCTTGCGCAGGGGAATTTCGAAGTCTATGTTCCAGCCTATGGTCCGGTCGTTGTAGTTTACCCAGATCATCACCCTCTCAAGTTCTTGGACCAGTTTCACAATCGGAATATGAGGCTGACCAGGTGGTCACTAAGGTTACTGGTATATAACGTGGACATACGCCATATTGCCGGTTGTGACAACGTGGTTGCAGATGGTCGTTCAAGGGTATATGATCCTGGGTAGATTGACACACGGGTAGCCTCCTGCTTTAGTTTGAATAGTATTTTGCGCTTGGTGCTTGTTGGCTCGCGGTTGTAGCCCAGCGTATTGGGTCGTAAAGCAGGAGTTGAGCGTTTGGTATAGAAGAAAAAACTAGGCTTGCCCTATAGTGCAGCCGAAATAAACAAATTAAAAAACATAAAAATCAAATAAAAACTCTTTCTTTGATAGTTGAATTTTTTCAGTATGTTATAGCAGTAATTCTGAGTTGCACTCCTCTCAGAATGCTGGGCTAGAGAAGCTCGCTCTTGAGGAGCATAACTACATATAATTTAACCTATTGTGTTGTGGAGGGTTATAATTTTGTAAAATGTTTTGTTGAGGAACTGTGCCAGATATTTTCCTGCCGCTGGATGATGGGAAGTAGAGATATAGCATGGGTTCTAACCATCAGATTATTGTGAGCCTTGGGGCATCTGAGAAAAATCTTGGGGGGGTGTGACGTTAACCACTCCGTTAGAACCGCATGGCTTGTCCTACAGTGACTCGCTACGATCGCCAGGGCAGTGGATGGGGCTACAGTTTATGTATTAGAGTGTGCTTTATTTCATATGAAAGCTTGTGTCATGGGCAGTCCAGAAAGGCTCTTTGTTTTCACCCATGTCAAGGCTTTATATATTTAATTGTAAAGTATATGTTTTATCATTAACTAGTAATGATGGGATCTGGGAGAGAGAGAGAGAGTAGAACAGAGTGAGAGGGGGGCGCGCAGTGTTTTTGCCCCGCTCGATGACATCACGGCTGGCTGCCTCGTGGGGGTTGGTTGAGAGAGGTCCTTACCATGCTGCTAGCTCCCTTGCTAGTGGCTAGAGGACTTGTTACCGCTTTTTTTCCCACGCGGCTCAACCTAGTCCCGGTATATATACTGGTTCCTCGCCACTCTCTCCCTCAGATCTGGTTTCTAGAACGCATCTATCTTATCCCTTGCTACTTGTCCCCTGCCCTGCACCTGAGAATCTTTTCCTCTGCCTATCTCCCTCATTTTCCATATCTTTCACCACCTTTTATTAATATTATACCCCCTCTGGTTAACTCTGCAAAATCAGCTTAATGCTGGCCAGTTGTATTGTGCGTTAAGGTCTGATATAACCCATGTTCGTTAGTTGTTAAGATAAGTTGATCACGAAGCATTGGTTGGCACTCATATTGTTTAGTACCGCTTCCTATAAATATTAGTGTTCTGCTGGATTAGATAATGCTAGACTAGGGTTCTGATATTATAAGGTATTGTTTCCTATGAGTACTGGCTTTAGGAAAAAGCTGCACGACATACCTGAGAACTGGAGTTGATTGAGTAAATTCTAGTCTGTGTGCCATTGAGAGTAGAGCATGCACGAATGAGGGCTTTTTGCCTATACCATTCTGCGCTGTTCTAAGCTCGTTGTTTGTCTTTGAGGTACACCGGGAGAACGCTTAATACTTCGGTATTAAGGTTTCTCAAGAGAGCTACCCTTCCCTATAACGTAATATTTGACGCACAGACTTGAGATTTGCACTAGGCTATGCGGCATGCCATGCGCACCAGTATCTCGTATCATTGACTCTAGCTAGACTTTATCAGTCACCGTAGACATTAAGTATATTAACCTAATTACTCTTTTTATGCATACCCATTTATGATTACACAAGCATTTCGCAGCCTAGTTTGATGTATGGAGACACGAACGACTTAGGCTCTTTTTGTTGATAGGAATACTGCATTGTCGTGGCGATTATTATTGTTGTAGCGTTTAGGATATTCTTGGCCCCGACTGCATTATATATCCTGCCTTTTTGTGTGCATAGCCTGCACGAGCATTGTTCTGCTGCCTGCCTTTTTGGGTTCCATTTCCGATACGAGTATCTTTATAGCATCTAACATTTAAAGAAGATTGTTAGTGTTGAAGGACTTTAGTGCACTTTCTTTCATGCAGGAGTGCCTGACATTTATTGATTAAAGTAACGTAAGCTGTAACTTCTCTTACCACCTTACTTTGCATACCATAACCAAGCACCTTCGGTTATAGGTAGTAATAGGCTGTTTTCACATAACATTAAGCCTAGAGTAGACGCACATTTATTGAGAGTTTGATAGCCTATTATTGCATATAGAACTCTGTAGAGTATTTGTGTTCTTTGTTCACTGGGAATATACATCAGAGGTTGGAGCTAGCGCTTTCCGTTGTAACATTTATGCCATTACTAGTCCAATGAATAAGAGCCCTGATATATTTGAACCCCAGTCGTAACACACACCCATCCATATCCCCTACATCTTTTTCCCAGTGTTCGTGCTTAGGACCCGGTAACAGCCTTGACGGTTCTGCCCCAGCCATTGTTTGTTCCCTATATCGGGTTTCGAACTGAGGCAACGGAGTGTTTAATATTAATTAGGAATCCAGCTTCAGTCTGGACCCCCCCCCCCCCCATAGTTAAGTGAGTGTGGGAGGTGGACTCTAAGAGTTCATTGTTTGGGCGGTAACTCACTGGGGGGCCCAGGTTGAAGCAGGATATACTGGTGTGATATTGGAGGTGGTCAGGGCAACCTGCTTCTACTAATATCACCCCGAGGTTAGTAGTCATATTGGACACTGATGTATTGTTAGAACATAATTATATGCAATTCTCTTGGGTTGAGAGTGGATTACCGTTGGCTGGTTTGCGCCCGGTTTAGTATTGTCGAGGGCGCGCATAGCCTGTTATGCTCGAAGTACACCTGCACTCTTCTTTCTTTTATGTCTGCTGGTAGCCTATGTATTTAACTGTTTTGTTTATCCAACCCAGCATTGCTAATCCCGGTGTTGGTTTCGAGTTCTCCTAGCTAGTAAGTTACATGAGTACTATTGCTTTTCTACTTATTATTTAGAATAGGAGCAGGGCAGTGTGCACCTTAAGCCCTGAGAAGAGCCTGGAAGCGTTCATAAAGCTCTTACCTGTTGCGTCGTGGTGTTGTTTGGTAGAGAGACAAGGTGCATTGGCATTAGTCATTATTTTCGTATACCGTCTCTAAGCAACTGAGGTCCAGATTCGTAACAATATATATATATATATATATATATATCGCTTTTTTCTCTCTCTCTCGGGGCTAGAGTTCTCGAAAAGGGTTTCCAGCCTCGGAGTCCCCAGAGGGGGGTACCAAAAATGCCCCCTTCCGACTGACCCCTGGCAACGACTCCCCAAAATGCTCTGGACCACTACCTTCTACTCTTACTATTAACTTCTGTAACATTCGTGGCCTCACCTCTAACTTCCACTCTGTGGAACACCACCTCTCCTCTGCCAACCCTGATCTTCTCTTTCTCACAGAGACACAGTTGTCTGGGACTACTGACAGCAAACCCTTCTCTGTATCCTCTTACTATCTCTATCCTCAGTTTCGAGCCAAAAGTGGATGTTGCGTTTATGTACGCAACAATCTTGCTATCTCTCGTGTTCCCATCTTAAATTCTTCTGAATTTTCAACTCTCTGGCTAAAGCTTTCTTGTCACTCTCGAACTAAATATTTCTGAGCTGTTTATCTCTCCCCTAATTCTAATGACTATCCAATATTCTTTGACTATCTAACATCTAAAGTGGAACACATTCTATCCATCTCTCCTTTCGCAGAAATCTCTATCTTAGGAGATTTCAACGTTCACCACCGCCAATGGCTCTCCTTTGTTTCCACTGACCAACCTGTTGAACAAGCCTTCAACTTTTCTACCCTAAACGACCTAGAGCAGTTAGTCCAGCAACCAACCCGTATCCCGGATCGCTTCGGAGATTGGCTCAACATTCTTGACTTATTGCTAACCGCCAACCCTTCTGCTTATACTATAAATCTTTTCTCTCCTTTGGGCTCCTCCGACCATAAACTAATATCTGTTACCTGTCCTATCTCTCCGGTAAGGCCACCCGATCCTCCCAACCGGCGGCGCTTTTGACACTTTGGCACTGCCTACTGGGAGGCTCTTCGGCAGTACTTCTTTGATTTCCCTTGGAATGACTTTTGCTTCGGTGGCCAGGGACCCTCGGAGAGTGCTGAACGCATTACCGAGGTAATCCTCTAGGGCATGTAAGCATACATTTAATTTTCTTTCTCTCAGTGTAATGCAAAAAAATCTTGGTTTACTCACGCTTGTTCTACTGCTGTCCGCAACAAGGAGGAAGCATTCAAACGGAAACGACGCCTTAAAACTCAAGAATCTCATTCTTCCTATGTTTCTGCCCGGAATCAAGCCAAGTTGTTTCTTCGCTTAGCACTCTTTCATCAATAATATATGCACTGAACTATCAAACTCTAGCTCTTCCCAAGCTTTCTGGCATCTAGCCAAAAACCTCTCCAACAATTTGTTGTCCTCGTCTTTCCCTCCCCTTTTCCACTCTGATGACACAGTCATCACTTCTTCCTCTGTCAAAGCTGAACTCTTCGCCCAAACTTTTTTCACCCTGGATGATTCCGGTGCTATTCCGCCCTCTCCACCTATGCCTAATATCTTAATCTCTTCTAAAGATGTACTTTCTACCCTCTCTGGGCTTAATACTAAGAAGGCGTACAGTCCGGACGGTGTTCCTCCTGTTGTACTCAAAAACTGTGCTTCCATGTTGACTCCCTGCCTAGGCTAAAACTCTTTCGTCTCTGTCTCTCCTCTAACGTCTTCCATTCTTGTTGGAAGTTTGCTCTCATTCAACCTGTCCCAAAGAAGGGTGACCGCTCTCAACCCTCCAACTATCGTCCAATTGCTCTCATCTTTTGTGTCTCTAAAGTTTTTGAAAATATTCTTGCTTCCAAATTTCTTAAGCATTTCTCTTCCCATAATCTACTCTCAGATCGCCAGTATGGCTTCCACAAGGGTCGCTCTACTGGTGATCTTCTTTCATATCTTACTAACTCTTGGTCATCCTCCTTTCGGGACTTCGGTGAAAACCTTTTCTAGTGCACTAGACATATCGAAGGCCTTCGATAGAGTCTGGCACAAATCTTTAATTTCTAAACTACCCTCCTTATGTTTATATCCCTCCATCTGTGCCTTTGTCTCTAATTTCCTTTCCGGACGATCCATAGCTGCGGATGTGGACTGCCATCACTCACTTCCTCATCCTATCAAATCCGGTGTTCCTCAGGGCTCTGTCCAATCTCCTATTCTCTTTATAATTTTCATAAATGATCTTCTCAACTGTACCTCCGGTCCCATCCATTCATACGCAGATGACTCTACCTTACACTACTCAATTAGTTTTCCAGAAAGCCCCAGCCAGCAATCCCTCAAAGACAAAAGTAATGAAGCCATAGAACACTTATCTTCTGATCTAACTACTATTTCCTATTGGGGCAGAGAGAACCTTGATGCATTTAATGCTTCCAAAACTCAATTTCTTCATCTATCTACCCGTCCGGAACTACCAGCGGACTATCCCTTATTTTTCAACAATACAAAATCAATCCTTCATCTTTTCTCAATATTCTTGGTGTCTCTTCTTCTGCTCTCACTTGGAAGGACCATATTACCAGTCCTGCTAAAGCAGCCTCCCAGAAGCTGGGTGTGCTCAACCGCCTCAAGGGGTTCTTTAGCCCTGCACAGCTTCTTGCTCTGTACAGGGGCAATGTGCATCCTTGTATTGAGTATTGTTCACATGTGTGGGAAGGATCCTCTCACACCGCACTGCTAGACAAAGTAGAAAGGAAGGCCTTTCGTATCATTAACTCCCGTCCACTCACCAACTCTCTGCAATCTCTCTCTCTCCGCCGCAATGTTGCATCTCTTTCGCTATTCTATCGCTACAAATATAATCAGTGTTCCTCAGAGCCCTACAAGTGTAATCCACCTCCTCTACGTAGGATACGTGGTACCCATCTTGCAACACAATCCCACTCTTCTCTGTGCAACTCTCGGTATGATTAGGAGTAGTGGGCGTACACATTAGTTCCATTATGTGTACTGTAATTCCATATTTAACCAACTATCTTGTAGTTTGAAAGATCCTCTACACCTTGATATACAATTAAGTATGTGGCAGAATATGTATAAGTGTACATATACCTGTAAATTCAGTCCTCCTCTACCACTCTTTTGTTCGCCAACATGTAAACAACCACAGAGTCGATATACGCTTCAAGTCGCTGTGCAGACATCCGAACACAGGGTTTATCGTGACGTCATCTAGAATATAAGTGCTAGTATGCGAATAATATCTATAGTCACGGTTTGCGCATTTGAGTGACTAATATTGATGTTCTTTTGTTTGCCCATCCTGCTCATCATATCATTGTAATTTATTATTGTTTTGGCCAGTTCAACTTGGTGGTCATTTTGAACGAGTGTGGAATGGATACGTTGGTAAAGGTTAGTAGCTGTTAGATATAGGTTAGTACCTGTAAGATATACGTTAGTAGCTATTTGGTAAAGCTTACTAGCTGGCATGGAAGGGCTAGTTTTGGAAAATATTTACGAGCCGCGAATCTCTAGCTGCCACTCGTTGCTGGAGTAAGGTATATCCCATAATACTGTGTTTTTTGCACTGTTACCCAACCAGAGGGGGTGTTGGGGCACTGGGTGCGGCAGCCCCCACCTATAATACTAGGATAGGTTAGGTAAGGTTGTTAGGTTAGGCTAATGTCGACTCGATTTTATAACATAGGCTTGGTCTCGAGAATGCACAAACCCACAGTAGCTGGCATGCAAGGGCTAGTTTTGTATCCCACATACTGGGTACTAGCAACTCGCAGTAGGCTAGCTGGCATGCAAGGGCTAGTTTTGTATTCCACGTACTGGGTACTAGCAACCCGCAGTAGCTGGCATGCAAGGGCTAGTTTTGTATTCCACGTACTGGGTACTAGCAACCCGCAGTACCTGGAATGCAAGGGCTAGTTTTGTATCCCATGTACTGGGTACTAGCAACTTGCAGTAGCTGGCATGCAAGGGCTAGTTTTGTATCCAATGTACTGGGTACTAGCAACCCGCAGTACCTGGAATGCAAGGGCTAGTTTTGTATCCCATGTACTGGGTACTAGCACCTTGCAGTAGCTGGCATGCAAGGGCTAGTTTTGTATCCCATGTACTGGGTACTAGCAACCGCAGTACCTGGAATGCAAGGGCTAGTTTTGTATCCCATGTACTGGGTACTAGCAACTTGCAGTAGCTGGCATGCAAGGGCTAGTTTTGTATCCCATGTACTGGGTACTAGCAACCCGCAGTACCTGGAATGCAAGGGCTAGTTTTGTATCCCATGTACTGGGTACTAGCAACTTGCAGTAGCTAGCATGCAAGGGCTAGTTTTGTATCCCATGTACTGGGTACTAGCAACCCACAGTACTGGAATGCAAGGGCTAGTTTTGTATCCCATGTGTACTAGCAACTGCAGTAGCTGGCATGCAAGGGCTAGTTTTGTATCCCATGTACTGGGTACTAGCAACTTGCAGTAGCTGGCATGCAAGGGCTAGTTTTGTATCCCATGTACTGGGTACTAGCAACTTGCAGTAGCTGGCATGCAAGGGCTAGTTTTGTATCCCATGTACTGGGTACTAGCAACTTGCAGTAGCTGGCATGCAAGGGCTAGTTTTGTATCCCACGTACTAGGTCTAGGTTAGGTTAGGTTGGGTTGTTTGGTTAGGTTAATATACTAGGTCTCAGATACAAGATTCGTAGTAGCGGTAGTAAAGTTGAAATAGGCTAGCGGTCGCACCACTATTGACAGCACACATAGTAATGGATGCACTATTTTGAGTTTTCACTAGCATTTCCCATTAATTTTCTTTGTTACAAGTGGGTTTTGCCTTCACATTATTGTTTGCCTCAACAATATTAAACTCGGGAGGTGATCAGGGTTATTTAAATACGCCCGCCACTCATAGTGGGCGTGACATCACGATATTCATTCCTTTCAGCCAATCACACACTCTTTCTCGACTGTGAATGTGTTCGGATACACACGACCACCACCCTTGGCCACCACGGGTTTGTCTATCCATAGAGTTTTTCAACCCCTCTCTTTCCCTGATATATTTCATGCCCTCCCCACCTATCGGGGTAAATATTTTAATATTGTTTAGGCAAACAACATAATGTGAAGTTAAAAGACACTTGTAACAAAGAATAATAATGGAAAACACTAGTGAAAACTCGAAATAGTATGTGTCCTGTTAATAGTGGTACGCCCACTACTCCTAATCTTACCCAACTCTCTAGCCCAAGAGTGAAACGTTACTCTCAGTCTTTCTTCTATTCAACAGCTGAGTTCTGGAACTCTCTCCCAGAATCAGTCTTTCCCTCTTCCTATGACTTAAATTGCTTCAAACTCCGACATGTGTCCAAGCATTTTGGCTCAAACGTCCCTTAATGTTGGCCCTGTCACTCTTTCAACTCTGGGGGAGGCACTCGCTACAGGCAGTTCTGTCTTTTGCCTCCCCCACTTACATAGAAAGAAAGAAAAAAAAAATATATATATACAGAGAGGGAGAGGAGAAGTAAACCGAAGGAGAGGTGGAAGGATGGAGTGAGGAAGTATATGGATGCAGGCGGTGCTGGTTGGGAGGAGGGGCGTCGACTGACTTGGGACAGAGGTGCATGGGGAAGTTCGTTCATGGGTATCCCTTCGGTGATCACAGCGTCAGCCAATAGATATATATATATATATATATACATATATATACTGTATATCCCCCTGTTGTTTCTTATCCCCTGTTGTTTCTTATATACATAAATGACCTAGATTTAGGTATAACTAGTAGGATAAGTAAATTCGCAGACGATACTAAAATGGGGAGATCAATTGATTCAGATTGCGATATAGAGTGCCTCCAAAGGGATCTAGATACCTTACATGAATGGTCAGTAAATTGGCAGATGAAGTTTAACATTGACAAATGCAAGGTATTAAAGATAGGGAAGATGCAAACAAATGTTAAATATAAACTAGCTAATTTAGAATTAGAAAATTCAGACTGCGAGAAAGATCTAGGTGTGTTGTTAGCAATGATTTGAAGCCTAGAAAACAGTGTATAGGCGTTCGTAATAAGGCAAACAGGATTCTCGGGTTCATCTCTAGGAGTGTGAGTAACAGAACTGCTGATGTTATCTTAAAACTTTACTTGTCATTAGTGAGACCCCATATGGATTATGCTGTCCAATTTTGGTGTCCTTATTACAGAATGGACATAGATTCATTGGAGAGAGTACAGCGTAGAATGACAAAAATGATCCATAATATTAGAAATCTTCCGTATGAAGAAAGGTTGAAGAAATTAGGTTTACATTCGTTAGAGAGACGCAGAGTTAGAGGGGATATGATAGAGGTGTTCAAGTGGGTTAGTGGGATTAACAAAGGGGACATGACAAATGTACTAAAGCTCAGTGATAGCGAAAGAACTCGTACCAATGGTTTCAAATTAGATAAATTTCGTTTCAGAAAAGATATAGGCAAATATTGGTTTGGTAACAGAGTTGTGGATGGGTGGAATGGACTACCGGGTGCTATAGTGGGATCTAAAACTGTAGGGAGCTTTAAGATAAAATTGGATAAGCATATGGACGAGAAGGGTTGGGTGTGAAGGGGGATCAGCCGGGTTGGGCCAATCAGCGCTCTGCAGACCCCCATAATCCTGCGTTAATCTCTAACCGTTTTGGTAAGATGATCCTCAGGGTATTAGAGTGTTGAGCCTATAATTGGGCTTTGTAATTGATTTGGGGTTGTGTGGGACAGGGATCTGCCTTGCTTAGGCCAATCGGCTTTCTGCAGACTCCCATTATCTTATCTTATGTTTCTTATATATATATATAATGTATATATATGTATATGTATATATATATATATATATATACAGTATATATATATATATATATATATACCAATATATATACAGTATATATATATATATATATATATATATATATTGTATGTACAGTATATATATATATTTTCTTTAAGGTAGGCGAGGTTGTAGGAAATACAGGTATCAGCATTAATTATTTTATTATTAAGGCTTTCAATGGAACGAACAGCAATTCTCAGGTGTTCTGGGAGATTGTGCTAAAGGTGAGCAAAATTCATGATGATCCGACGTGTTTCGATAGACAACTATCATCTTCAGGGAATGGAAGGTAATTTTTTTTTTTTTTTTTTTTTTTTTTTTTTAGGGAAAGAGGGGGAATAAGTAGAGGCTTGGTCAGGAAGGTAAAGTAGGAAATTATGAAGTACAGTAGAAGGGAGAAGGTTAGTGGGCCGGCCACCTTGCTGTATTTATTTAGGTTTTTGCATATTTTTACATAATTCTTCTGCCTTAGGCAGGTAAAGCTAAGCTAACTAAGTTTTTCTTAAAATTGATGTTTACATGATGTACTTTGGGATTAATTTAGGTTTAGGTGAACATGTTCTTACTGTTAGTCATGTTATCATTATAATAATGTATTGGATTTACAGTTTTAAGAGCTTAAGTATTAAGTGTATAGTGGATCTGGTTCATTTCTTTCTATAGCAGTTAGGCTGCTAGGAAAGTTCCTATTAAAATTGTTTATAATTATGTTGGTGTCTTTCTCTTAAATCATTGTATAAGTTTTCATTTATTAGTTCAATTCTTTCCCTGATCTTTTTCACTCTATGGTACAGTTTAACATTTAATGGGCTTATTATTGCTATGTGGTGTAAATCTTGAGTTGTATGTAAATAAGGGTATTTTGTATTTGTTGCAAATCTGAGAGCTTTGTTTTGTACTCGTTGTAATGTTAGCATTTGTGATTTGCTGAGAGCAAGTGCAGGTATTGGGGCGTATTCAAGGATTGGGAGGACTAAGGCTTTTATTAAATGTATTTTAATAGGTGTACTGAGGTTTCTAAAACGGAAGAGTTTGCTCAGTGCATGGATAGCTCTTCCCTTTCTTTCACTTACGTTAGTGATATAGCTTGTACTTGAGATTTTAAGTCCAAGGGATTTTCCATTTTGCTGGAAATTAACTAGGTTTTCATTTATTACCAAGTCTTCATTTTTTTTGGAGCCGATTGGAATGATGGCGAACTTATTGACATTAGTTTTAATCTTCCATTTTTTTCATATGTATTAATTGTCTCTACTTCTAGTTTTGTTCTCGCGTTCATCATGTGCATGGATTTTCCCTGATAATGGATTATCTGGGTGATATCGTCCGCATAACTGATATTTAGTCCTGTGTGAGAATTAGGTGTATCTCTGGTGTATATTATGAAGAAAGTGGGTGACAAGACGCTGCCCTGAGGTACTCCACAACTTAATTGAAAGCACTCACCAAGGTAAGAGTTTATTTTTATTCTGGCTTTTCTGTCATCAAGAAAATCGCACAAGAGTTTTTCTATGATGACAGGTAAGTCCAGATGTAGAATTTTGTACTTTAGTCCTTGGTGCCATACTTTGTCAAAAGCCTTAGTAATGTCTCTCAGGACTAGGTGGCATTGTCCCCTGTCTGCTTTGCTTAAGGCAATTTGTTCTGTTATTACGGCAAGTGTGTGTGTGGTGCCTCTGTGTTGTCTGAAACCGTATTGATTATTGTTATGTTTGTCGTTTATTTCAAAATGAGTTCTTAATCTTGTGTTTATAACTCTCTCAAAGATTTTGCCGGGAACTTCAAGGAGCGAGATTGGGCGGTAGTTGTTTGGGTTGTGGGGTGTTTTTCCTGGTTTTGGGATCAATTTGATGGTTGATTTTTTTAATGTGTCTGGAAAGTAACCTGCGGAGAGTGAAGCATTAAAAATATCTCTTAATTTTGAAATTGAAGATTCTGGGAGGTGTGTCAGTATAGTTTAATTGATCCCACTTTCTCCTGGACAGGTATTTTTTGTGTTTTTTATGATGGCATTAATTTCTGTGTTTGTTATGGGTTTCGTGAGGAAGCTCTGCTCATCAAGTCTGGAAAAGTCTGCTTGATGGTATGGAGTTGTGCGATTGAGGTTTTCTTGCATATAGTTGTTAACTCTGTCGTTGTTTTCGTCATCTTCATCATCACTGTCTTCCTCTTCTTCGTTGAGTACTCTCTCCCAAATTCTTCTGTGGATTGTTTCTTGGTTTTGTTCGTCAAAATTGTTGTTATATTGCTCATCTATAATGTAATGAGTAGGTGGGCTAATTTCTCCAGTCAGTGACTTGAATTTTCTCCAGAAAACCTCCGGTTCAGAGTATGTAGCTGTTTTAATTGTGTGTGTGTGTTTTCCCAGTGTATGTTTGCTTCTTCTTTTAAAGTATGTCTTAATGTGTTTTGGAGTGTTTTGTATCTGTTGTAATGTACATTAGTCCAGCCATGAGTGTTTGCATGATGTCTGAGTGCAGTATATTGTTGTATTAATAATTGTGTTTCATGGGTAGGTGTAGTGCCTGTTAATTTCTTGAGTCTTGTGTGTGGTATGCATGTGTTGATTGCTTGATTGATTGTGTTATACCATGAATCAATCTCTGTCTCAATTTCTTCTAGTGTGGCTTCATTTAGTTCAGTTTGTTTTGTGTGTTCTTCTATGTTTGTTTGAAAATCATCCCAGTTTGTCGCTGGAATGTTAGGACGTGGGGCTGCGGGGATATAGATGGGGGTTGTACTGATTTGGGTTATAATCATTGTGTGGTCACTTGTTGTTAGTGGCCCTTGTTTTATATTAATATTGTGATATGTGTTGTAATTAGTCAACATTGTGTCTGGAGTTGTGGCTGAGTTGGCGGTGAAGAATGTTGGAAAGTGAGGTCCTATATGTTGAATTATTCTGTCTAATATTAATTGGTGTAGTTGTCTTCCTATTGTGTTGGTATGTCTGTATCCAAATGTTGGGTGGTTTACATTTAAGTCCCCAAAAAGGTATACCGGTGTATTTCTTCTGAATAATGCTATGTAGTCTGGTGTGGGGATAAACAGTCTACTTGGTGGTATGTAGTCTGTAGCTATTATTATTGGACCTGTTTCTGTTTGAATTTGTACTGCTAGAGTGTTCGTCAAGAAGTCGTCTGTGATTTTGTGTTGTAATTCTTGTCTAATTGCAATGGCAGTGCCATCCATGTTTCTGTTGTATATGTTTGATTTTATTACTTTAAATCCTGGGATCTTTAGACTTTCTTCATTTTTAACACCATGACATTGTATTAGTATTATGTCTGGTTTGAGTTGTAGATATGTGTTGACTAACTCGTGCTTTCTGTTATTCCATGTGAGTACATTATGTTGAATAATTTTTAGATTTTGAGCCATGTTTGATTAAGTGTTTTTTTTTTCCTTTTTGGGCTGTTGTTTGGGTGTGAGTGGGATTTGTTTGAGTTGGGATTACACGTTCATATTTGGCTTTTTTTAGGTTAATATAATTTACCTGATGGATGTAGTAATTTGGGGGTTTTGCAGTGCTCCTGGTATTTCGAACGAGTGCGGGTGTGCTCGTTAGGGCATGGGTTGACTGTGGCTGATCTTCATGTTCTTCTGTGTTATCTTGTTCATTTACCCCTGAGTCCTCTGCTTCGACGTCGATAATGCTGACATCGGAGTCGGTAAATCCTTCACTGCTGCTGCTTAAATCTTGTTGTTGTTGTGGTTCTGGGTCTTCACTGCTGCTGCTTGATTCTTGTTGTTGTTGTGTTTCTGGATCATTGGCGATATTTTCATTAGTTTCGTCTTCTATGTAATAATTGTTATTTGTTTGTGGTTGAGGGTCGGAAGGTATGGATTTTATTTGCTCTGTGAAATTTCCTCTTATAAATTTGTTAGATTCTTCCTGAGTGAACGTGGGAAGAGTTAAGGGTGGAAGGCCGTTTTTTTGTGCGAAAGTGGAGAAGATTTTTTGGAAGGAGCCCGGTTCTGACACGTTTTTAATGTGTGCAGACATCATTATTGTCATATATGCTGCGCAGTTCAAATCCGCATTGCTGTTATTTGGAAGTTGTGGTTGTAGTTGTGCTGGTTGTTGTGCCTGGCCATTGTTGGTTACGGTTGCGTATTTGTTGGTGGCTTTCCTCTCTTCTTCTTCCTTCATTCTAGTTTCTTTCTCCTTCATTGCTGTTTTCCTGACTGGGCATTTCATTGCTAGGGTGCGATGATTTCCCTTGCAATTTATACACTTCTTTGTTGTGTTAGGAGGGCAATCCTTCCATGTGTGTTCCTCTGAACTACATTCAGAACAAACTTTGTATTCATGGGTTTCGTTTTGTGGGCAATTTGTTCTTGCATGTTGTTCAACCGCATAGCACAGAGTACAGGTTTGGATTGGGATGTACCTTTCCTGCTTTATTTGGTTTGAGGTAACTGATAGATTGAAGAGTTGTATGCCTTCTTGAGCTCGTAGGGACATTTGCGTATCTTCAAATTCTATCTTGATATTTCGTGATTGTCTCCTGTCTTTGTTTTCAAATTTATAAATCTGGTTGACCTTGGCCCAGGCATTCTGCTTTTCTATTTCTGTTTTGATTACTTCAGTTGAGTTGTTGTAAGCAAGCTCATCTAGGTTGAAACATATAATGCTTCTCTTGCACTTGATTTCAATTGGGATGATGGGGGTGAAGCCAGCATCTTTGAGCTTGTTTACTGATTCGTGGGAGAGGATGGAATTTATGTCTTCTTCAGTGACTGTGGTGATGACAAGACCTCCATTGGCTACGAATACTCTTGTAATGTTGTTACCTATAAGAGTTTCAATTAACTTGAGTTTTGTTGCCCTCTTTTCAGGGAGAGGGTGGCTTATTTTGAGCCTACCCATTTTGCATGTTTGTTATTCCTTAATTTTACTTATAGTGTGACACAGTATCATTCCTGCCTATCCGTTGGGCTTGGCCAAAACAGTACGTTATCCCCCTTCTAAAAGATGGGAAACGCTGTATTGGATTCCAATCAGACTCCCCAATTGGGCTGCTATTCCCTATCCAAGATTTTCGCCACCCTTGTCAGTTCCCCTCTCCACCTCTCTAAAGAGGCCCTTGTGCAAGCCGCAGGGTTCAGTTTGGGTACTATGATAGGGACTCTATGGCTCCTAACTTGATACTGTGTCCTAAAAACAAAATGGAGAAATATTTCTTGTCTTAATAGGATATAACATAACAGCTTATTAATACATATTAGGTAGATCACAGTAAGGTTTATTGGGTGTTGGCTAGCATATGATTGGCTAGTTGGCGACCAATGAGGCGCGCGCTTTTCCTGCCTCCTGGTTGGTTGGGCGGGTTCGTAGATGCTAGATGTTGTCGTAGGGGTCTGCTGGGCGAGGGGGAGGCTGGGCCCTTGTGAGGGGCGGCGGGCCAGTTGTATCTCGGGTTTCTGGTCCAGTTTGAAGCGTAGGGTTGAGGGGCGGCGCGTTGGTTAAATGAAGTAGTGGGGGGGACGGTATGGGGGGGGAAGGGGAGGGGAGGAGAGAGGGGGTAAGGACAGAGTCGGGGTGGTGAGGGGAGTAATGTTAGGGGGTGTTTGAGAGTAACGTTTAGCTGATGGGAGTATTTGGAGGTCGAGAGTTTGATTATTTATGGAAGGATTAAGAGTTGGAATATATAGGGCTTCAAGTATAGCAAGTCTTCTGGGTTCTGTCTCTTTATCAATTACGGAGGTATTTTTATCTAGGTCAGAGCGAGTAAGGGCTTGGTGGTGGGGGGCTCTATAGTGGTCTTTGATAGCTCCAGATTGGAGATGGAGGGTGAGATGGCGTGAAAACGATTTTGTGTCATACCAACGTAGGTTTGAGGTCCACAGTCCACATTATTGCAATTGTGTTGGTATATCACATGGTCGTCTATTTTCGGAGTCTTGGGAGAGATAGGTCTGTTACGGAGGATGAGGTTGGAGGTTTTGGAGGATTTGTAGTAGATGGTAAGTTTTATTTTGTGGTCGGGGTTGGTGGGGAGGACGTTTTTGGAAATGATTTCTTTCATGATGGATTCGTCGGTATTGTGATCGGTATTGAAATCATTACTACAGAAATAGTCGACGTGGAGACGATCGAGGAAGAAGGAGACGAGGATGCAGCAGCAGGAAGACGTCCCCTTGAATCACCTTTAACACCAGAGCAAGTAGAAGGTCTTAGGACCTTCCAAAGCCAGCTGTTCAAGATCAGGAGGAGCTCCAAGAAAAAACCAAAAAGATCGAGAAAGACCTTCAACATGGAAGAATTCGTTAAACACCAACATTAACACCATCCACTTCTTCACCACCACCATCATCACCACCATCTTCTGCCTTCATCTTGCAGCCTTCCCCAGCCCCCTTCTTGGCAAGCCATACTGATTCAGCCCAATACTCAACTCACGCACGTTGGGTCAAGCCCCGATACCCTATTTTCTCTCACTTTTACCACTGTCTCTCCTACTTAACCAATAACAATTTCCCTTCTTTCACCCTCACCCACCTTTTCTATATTCATTTGAATTGAATTGAGTATCCTATTCACTTACCTTCCATTCCCTGAAGATGATAGTTGTCTATCGAAACGCGTCGGATCATCATGAATTTTGCTCACCTTTTGCACAATCTCCCAGAACACCTGAGAATTGCTGTTCGTTCTATTGAAAGCCTTAATAATCAAATAATTAATGCTGATACCTGTATTTCCTTCAACCTCGCCTGCCTTAAAGAAAATGTATTACCTGGCTACACCAACATATATATATATATATATATATATATATATATATATATATATATATATATATATATATATATATATATATATATTGTAACATCCGAGGATACCAGGATATTATGCGACAACACACCAAATTGTTGAACGTGCCTGTACCTGCACCTCGTGGCAAGATTCATTCCCTCTTTCTTTCCGGCCTACTAGACAAGAGAGAGAGAGAGCGGCCCGGCTGATTCGCGCCAAAATTCTCTCGGTCTCACCTGCGTAAGTACTTGACTGGAGAGGGAGCAGTGGAAAGAGAGAGATAGGGGGAGAGAGCATGGAGCGCGGGGGCTGAGGTGACGTAATACCAGTCCCCCCTTCTCCCACTACTTCTAGCACCTGTATTGGCTCGCACACCTGCTTCTCACCTGTAATTGGCCCACACAACCTCCTATTCGTAGCGGCACCTCTGAGCTGATGACTTAACTCCTGAACTAAGCTCTGATTGGACTAGTGTGGTGATGGGCTCGTATATAAGGACAGATATTTGAGATTCAAAGTTAGTACATTCTTGGCTGGGGCAGCGCGTGTGAATCTGAAAGACCCGGGATCGAATCCCTGCCACGGCGGACATTTAGTGGGTGCAGTAGTACGTCCTAGCATGTTTCACAGGCTTGCACCCAGTCAGGGGACATCCTGACGACGTATACAGACTAAACACACATAACAAAGCCACTCCAACACCTTCCTCTCTCTCCAACACCCCTTCTCCCCTCTCAACACTCTTCTCTGAGCTAGTGCCGATAAAAATGGCATGGTCAGTCTTGTAAAGAATCGTGAGGTTCAGAGTCGTAAAGATTCCAGGACGAGCTTATTAGCGGCGGATCACCAGATCGACCGTGGTGATTGTCACCTAAACATCTACAAAAGTACAAAAGTACAAGTGTGTTAGGGAGACGAGACAGACTTAACAGGCTTGTATAAATAGGTTTTTATTTTATTTTAGTGGGTCGCTGGAACCACTACTAGTTCATGATTGAACTTGTGACAGTTAGATAACCAGAGGTATGTCGAAATACCTAGCCTCATTTTGATTTAAGAATTTTGTGATTGGAGTTAGAAATTATGATGAGATTTAATTTTGTGATTAGATATAATTTTGTGATTGGATATTGAATATTGGAGATTTGATGTGATATAGTAACTAATTTATCTGTTTGACAATATACTAAAGTTAATACTTAAATTACTTGATATAAAACTATTGTCATTAGTAATTAAGCATTGTTTTAAGTCCTATTAAATAATTGTGACTTAAATTAATATTGTAAAGCAAACCAACTTTATTATATGTAGTTAAAGTGAATCAAAACGGATACAAAACGATCCTGAAGTACTATAGTAAATGTTAATTTCCTTTATAATCACCTAATGTTTTGTGTGGTTGTCAAATACCTTATTTGTTTTATAAATACAATTCCATTTTGATATGTGGCTTTGTTATATTCCCTGATCTATTAACTAATTGGCTAACATAATAATAAAAATAATAATGATTTAAGATACGTTAAAGAGGACAATGATTAAATGAATAATGAGGAAAGAAAATAAGAGCACCGTAAATCATCTTTAAAAGGTTAACGAACTGAATGAATTATATAATTATATCCAAGATCTTAATAATACTTATATTTTAATACTAATAAAGATTCATTATAAGTCCTTACGATCATACAACACTTTTTCTCTATTCTTAAATTATAGCCTACTGAATATTAAACCTTGAAATGATTCTATATGACTTGAAATAGTTTTATGATTTGATCCTAATTGAAGTGTAGCAGAGTATAAAGGATAACTGTCCCAACATCTAAAAGGAAAGCAAGTAACAACATAACAAGCTTTGACATTTTTAGTTCTATTGGCCTTCAGCTATTTGATACCTTTTCATATTGTCTGCTCTGTCTAGTTTTATCAAGTCAACCCCTTCTGAATCAAGATATGTAACAGATAACTGGCGACCTTGCCAGGATTTGTTTTGTAAACTTTTACTTGAGTTTCACTGCTTAATAATTAATAATGCCTAATATAATGAATAGCGAAGATGGTCAGAACTTCGTAGAGTCAACACCCACAGACAATGATATTGACCTCCTGTCAAAAGACGAGCTAAAAATACTAGTCTCATATCTGGAGTTGACTATCTCGGACATGACCAAAATGGCACAGTCTGTGAAATCCGAACTGTTTGGGATCCACGACACCGAGGGCGGTGAGTGTAACAGAGCAGCTGGTGGGGGATTCAGTAATACTATGCAGTTTGGTGAACATTTACCAGAGGGATTTACCCCTGAACAGTATTTGGAGCTTGCCAGATTAAATGCTGCCCAGGCAAACTCTCAGCGGCAGGCACAGCAAGCTCTGGAACAAACCCAGCTAGATCAGGCACAAATAAATTTGCAGACCCAACAGCTAGGCCATCAGTATCGCATGGCCCAATTAAATGCTCAAAATAGTTCTAATGCTCCCCCTGCGGGATTAACTATGACGAGTGTGATTCCCCCATACACTGAGGATAATGTTCAGGACTTTTTTGTTTTGTTCGAGGAAGTTGCTGCGGGAATGGGTTGGACGAGAGATCGTGGGTCTTTTATGTTGCAAACAGTTGTGACAGGACAGGCTCGTGATACTTAAATTTCAGTTGAGTCTGAGGTTCGGCAAGACTATAACCGTCTCAAAGCAGCTATCTTAAAAACGTACCAGCTACAGCCTGAAGCTTATAGGCAAACTTTCAGGAAAACCCATAAGAAATTCGAAGAAACCCATACGGTGTTTGCCAGGACCATGACCTAAACATTAAATGGTTGGTTCAAAAGTAAAGATGTCACTGATTTCAAGGGTCTAAAAGAGTTAATCTTGCTTGAGAATTTCCTATGGAAGATAGATTCATCAGTAGCCTATCAATTGAGAGGGAAAATGTAGATAATCTTGCCGAAGCTGCAGACATGGCTGATACCTATGTATTAAACAACAAATTCCGTGGGAAGAAGCCCTATGATAATTCTAAGTTCTCCAATCACAAATCTGACAAATCCAGTCACTCGCAAAAGCCTGTAACGTCTCTCCATGCTAGCCAAACTAAAAATGCTCCCCCAACTAAGAATGTGACTCCTGGTAATGGTAATAGAGGTGGGGCCCAAACCAATAATAATAATGCTTATAAGGGGAATGTATCCCAGAAAGTGTGTAATTATTGTGGCAAGAGAGGCCACTTAGCTTATCAATGTTGGGCCAAGGAGAGAGCCGAGAGATCGGGGCAGACAGTAGCCGCAGTATCTGCCTCTTCCAATAATCAAAACCACCCAAATGTTCCTTTGCTGCAGGACTCCCGACCGCAGGAGTACCTAGCTACTAACGTAAACCTGAAAGGAAATGGTGTAGTAGCGTGTGTGGTGCAACCCGCAAGGGTTAAGCTTGTAGTAATATCTCCATTACTTAGTGAATGGAGAGATTGAGTGTGATTTGCTGAAGGGTGAAGCCTGTATAGCTTTGTGTAGGCCTCAGGATATCCCTGTGCCTAGGGTAACACACCTTTTGGGGAATGATGTGGCTGGTGAGAGGGTCCGACCAGATCCAATTTTGTCACTTTCCCCTGTTGACGAGCCGCTGAGTGGTAAGATCGAGAAGAAGATGCCAAAGGTTTTCCCTGTATGTGCTGTCACTCGATCTATGGCACAAGTAGCAGTTCCCTCTGACAGAAATGTACCAACTGTGCAAGTAAATGAAAGGGATGAAAGTTTAGTGGATGATGCTCAAACTGTACCTGATGTGGAGACTGTAGTATATCTGTCTGAAACTGTTATGGCTAACCTTGAGTTAAATGATAATCATGAAATCCCTCCTAATTGTCCTAGTGGCCTGGTAGAGTTACAACGAGATGACAGTGAGTGAGTGTAAGGAGTTAGCTGCCAGTGCCGTGAGTGAAGAGGAGTGCAAGAAGGAGAGGGGTGAGTGTTTTCACATGAAGAAAGGAGTTTTGTGACATACAGTAGATGGAGACCGCCACACAGACCAATTGATGATGGGGCATGGGACGTACATCAGGTAGTCGTTCCTAAACCTTGTCGTAGAGATATACTGGAAATGGCCCATAGTATACCCTTAGCAGGGCACTTAGGTGTGATGAAAACCCTAGATCGCATTACTGTAGAGCACACTTTCACTGACCAGGAATGCGTGCAGATGTGGTGGAGTTCTGTAAAGTGTGTCACACCTTCCAGATGATAGTAAAACCTAATCAAAAGGTGCCTGTACATCCTCTGGTGCCCTTGCCAGTGTTCGAGAACCCTTTCACTCGGGTGGTAGTGGATATCGTTGGTCCATTGCCAAAGACATCTCAGGGACATATACTGTATATTTGTTAACTATAATGGACATGGCAACTCGATACCCAGAGGCTATACCGTTACGAAATACTTCAGCCCAAACAGTCATTAAGGAACTGCGCAAATTCTTCACCAGAATGGGTTTCCCCCATGAGGTGCAAAGTGATCAAGGTACTAATTTCACTTCCAATATATTTCAGCAGTCCCTGAAGGAATTGGGTATCGACCATGTGAAGTCCAGCTCCTACCACCCTGAGAGTCAAGGGGTCCTCGAACGATATCATCAAACTCTAAAATCTATGTTGAGAAAATATTGTGAGGAAACTGGAAGTGATTGCGATAAGGGGGTACCTTTTCTTTTGTTTACCACCCGTGAGGTTCCGACTGAATAT
This sequence comes from Paralithodes platypus, assembly GCA_032716605.1. Taxonomy (NCBI): domain Eukaryota; kingdom Metazoa; phylum Arthropoda; class Malacostraca; order Decapoda; family Lithodidae; genus Paralithodes; species Paralithodes platypus. The sequence goes on along the minus strand of CM064487.1, from coordinate 58,055,757 downwards.
CTGGGCTTCTCACCCAATGAACTAGTTTTCGGTCACCAGGTATGTGGCCCTTTGCAGCTATTACAGGACAGCCTAGTTAGCCAGGAAGGGAACCAAAATCTCCTAAAGTATGTGTCAGAGTTCAAAACCCGGCTGAGATCCTCGTGCGAGTTTGCAGCACAGAATTTAAGAGTGGCTAAAAACACCATGAATGTATGGTATGATAAAAGAGCCTGTGTGAGGGAGTTTTAGCCCGGTGATGAGGTCTTGGTTCTCATTCCCCTTTTCGGCCAACCTTTATCAGCATAGTTTAGAGGCTCATATAAAGTAGTAAAAAGGGTGAGTGTTACTGACTACTTAGTGGCTACCCCAGACAGGAGGAAGCCTAAGCAAATATTTCACATCAATATGTTAAAACCCTATCATAGGGCCCCTGACTCCTCTCCTCCAGATTCTCCTTCTGTGGCAGCAATAAATTAAAGAACCTGTGGACATCCTGGTGCGGGTGATGATGTTCGTAGTTCTTACCCACAGATCTCACAGCAGACTGTCCCAGATTCTGAAGGTATCGATAATGACTTTGACTTGTCTTGTTATCTATGCAACTTTCAATGTAATTCTGTAGCATGGGGGGAATTACCAACAAAATTATGTCATCTTCCCTCCGAGAAAGCTAACCAACTAATCCATGTTTTATCCCAGTCTCCCAGTGTGTTCCGTGATACTCCAGGGCTCACCTCATTGGCCGTGCATGACATATTATTATTAAAATAGGGATTCACACCAAGCCTAAAAAGACTATGTGGCACCAAAAGAAACTTTGTGGAAAAAAAAAACATCGTAGTTGTTGTGGGGCTGGGCGCAATACGGAGTAGAGGATAAGAAGACCAGGAAACACTAATTAAAGAAGCTGAAGGAGACGGGTATGGAGGAGAAACCGTATAAGATGTGGGAGGGAGAAAGTGGGGGACTCTCCAAGTATATCGGCTAAGACAAGGGGGCGATTAAGGGAGGATATGAAGGGGAATGCCCGCCGTCAGGCATTGAAGAAACGCGGACAGTCGATCAGGAGATGCTGGACAGACACTGGAATATGGCAGCAAGGACAGAGCGTGGGGACATCACAGGACATCAAATGACCATGCGTGAGCCTGGTGTGGCCGAGCCGAAGACGGTCTAGAGCGGTCTCCCATCGACGATTGCGATGAGAGGAAGACTTCCAAGGTAGGACGGAAGGTTTGACAGAACGCAGTTTGACAGCAGACACCCTCATGGAGGTCCATTCGTCCTGCCAGCGCTGACGTAGTAATTGAGTAACACGCGGGAAGTAATCAGATGCATGAATACGCCGTGGCACGAGTCGGTGAGAGGTAATAGCAGAGCGGGCGAAAAAATCAACCCGCTCATTGCCAGGCACTCCAACATGACTCGGGACCCAACAGAAAGACAGGGACGTGCATGACATAGATGTCGGGGATGCAGCACCAATTAAATTATCCCCATACCGTGTCTCACCACAGCGCAGGAGTATTCTGCGAGTTGAATTAGATTTCATGTTGTCAAATGATCTGATTACTAGGGGCTTAAGCCAGTGGAGTAGTCCAGTCATACTTGTGCCTAAGCCAGACGGAAGTTATAGATTTTGCATGGACTACAGACAAGTCAATGCCGTAACAAAAAATGATACCTATCCACTGCCACGGATTGATGATGGTATTGACCAGATTGGCACAGCCAGTTATATAAGTAAAATTTACATTATGAAAGGATATTGGCAGGTACCTCTCCCTCCCCGAGTAAGGGAGATTTCATGTTTTGTTGTAAATAATCAAGCCTTCTGCTGTGAAGTAATACCTTACGGCTTGAAAAACGCTCCACCTACCTTTCAGCGCCTAATGAATCAGGTGACTGAGGGGGTGCCTGGATGTGTAGTCTACATCGATGATGTCCTGCTCTTTTCTCATACATGGGAAGAACATCTACAACAAATCAGATTGCTTTTTTTTTTTTAACGTTGCTGAAGCAAATCTAGTAGTGAAATTATAGAAATGCACTTTCATCAAGAGTACCGTCCAATATCTTGGATATACAGTAGGACAGGGTCAGGTTGCACCTCCTCAAGCTAAAGTAGATTCTATTATAAATTTCCCAACGCCTACACATAAGAAGGAAATCCAAAGATACTTAGGAATGATTGGGTATTATAGGAGATTTATTCTAAATTTGTCAAGGTAATAGAAAAGGAGCTGTTAGCATTGATTTTGTTACCACAATACTTTAGTGTCTATGTTCAATATGCCCCTGGTTCCATCACTGTATATACTGACCATCACCCATTTACATTTTTGCACAAGTTCCAAAATAAGAACCAACAACTGACCAGGTGGAGCTTGTTACTGCAGGAGTACGCCCTAGATATAAAATATATTAAGGGTGTCCAGAATGTGCTAGCAGATTGTTTGTCTAGAGTCTAAATTATTGTCATATACTTTCCTCCTCTTGAAATATTTTCTAGCGGGGGAGGTGTAACATCCGAGGATACCAGAATGTAATGTGACAAGACAACAAGCTGTTGAACGTGTCTATACCTGCACCTCGTGGCAAGATTCCTTCCCTCGTTCTTTCCGGCCTACGTGACAAGAGAGAGAGAGAGAGAGAGCAGCCCGGCTGATTCGCGCCAAAATTCTCTCTGTCTCACCTGCGTAAGTACGTGACTGGAGAGGGAGCAGGGGAAAGAGAGAGATAGGGGGAGAGAGCATGGAGCGCGGGGGCTGAGGTGACGTAATACCAGTCCCCCCTTCTCCCACTACTTCTAGCACCTGCATTGGCTCGCACACCTGCTTCTCACCTTTAATTGGCCTACACAACCTGCCACAACCTCCTATTGCTCATGTGGTGATGGGCTGGTCTATCCGATTGAGAACTGAGCTATCTCTGCCATACCCATAGCTTACTCTGACTGTTCCTTTTACTTATATATCTTCTGGATCTCAGGTGGCGGCGTCTTTTCCGTGGATTGACCTCCCTACTGCCAACCTAGAAGTTGGCAGATTGGGAGCCAAAGCGTCACATTTTTCCCTTGCCCCTCAACTTTCCCTTCATAATTGCTGAAGGGCACGGGGCCTTGGGTGGGGCTTTGGTTTCCCGGGCGTTTCCGCACCCTCCTCAGCTCCCTGCCTTGGAGTGGCTTCGGTCACCCGGGCTTTGTTAGTGGTAGGCAGGAGGGATTTTGTGGGGGCGCTCGTTTGTGGCCTTGGCCTTGCTCGAGACCTTGGGGCTGTTCGGCCAGACAGCCTGGGGAGCAACAACAACAACAACCTCCTATTCGTAGAGGCACTTCTGAGCTGATGACGTAACTCCTGAACCAAGCTCTGATTGGACTAGTATGGTATTGGGCTCGTACATAAGGACAGATATTTGAGATTCAAAGTTAGTACATTCTTGGCTGGGGAGAAGAACAGTGTGATGGGGAGACGAGACAGACTTAACAGGCTTGTTTAAATTGGTTTTTATTTCATTTTAGTGCGTTGCTGGAACCACTACTCGATAGTTCATGATTGAACTTGTGACGGTTAGATATCCAGAGGTATGTCGAAATACCTAGCCTCATTTTGATTAAGGATTTTGTGATTGGAGTTAAAAGTTATGATGAGATTTAATTTTGTGATCAGATATAATTTTGTGATTGGATATTGAATATTGGAGATTTGATGTGATATAGTAACTAATTTATCTGTTTGACATTATACTAATAGTTAATACTTAAATTACTTGATATAAAACTATTGTCATTAGTAATTAAGCATTGTGTTAAGTCCTATTACCTTATTGTGACTTACATTTATATTGTAAAGCAAACCAACTTTATTATATGTAGTTAAAGTGAATCAAAATGGATACAAAACGATCCTGAAGTACTATAGTAAATGTTAGTTTCCTTTATAATCACCTAATGTTTTGTGTGGTTGTTAAATACTTTATTTGTTTTATAAATACAATTCCATTTTTATATGTGGCTTTGTTATATTCCCTGATCTATTAACTAATTGGCTAACATAATAATAATAATAATAATAATGATTTAAGATACGTAGATAGATAGATAGATAGATAGAAGATACGTAAAGAGGACAATGATTAACCCTCTCCGACATATGACGCAATGTTGAGCCTATTAGGGATACTTTAAAGCCTTTATTACTATCAGGGGTATTTACAAACCTTTAGTTTAGTTACTTCAACCTCTGCAGTTGTCTTTGAGTTAGCTGTGGGCAGAAAACTAATTTTGGAGAGGTAATTATAAGAGTGAGAGAACTCTATTTCTTATTGCTAATCTGCCAACCTCTGCGTCATATGAGTCTGAAGGGGTTAAATGAATAATGAGGAAAGAGAATAAGAGCACCGTAAATCATCTTTAAAAGTTAACGAACTGAATGAATTATATAATTATATCCAAGATCTTAATAATACTTATATTTTAATATTAATAAAGATTCATTATAAGTCCTTACGATCATACAACACTTTTTCTCTATTCTTAAATTATAGCCTACTGAATATTAAACCTTGAAATGATTCTATATGACTTGAAATAGTTTTATGATTTGATCCTAATTGAAGTGTAGCAGAGTATAAAGGATAACTGTCCCAACATCTAAAAGGAAAGCAAGTAACAACATAACAAGCTTTGACATTTTTAGTTCTATTGGCCTTCAGCTATTTGATACCTTTTCATATTGTCTGCTCTGTCTAGTTTTATCAAGTCAACCCCTTCTGAATCAAGATATGTAACAGATAACTGGCAACCTTGCCAGGATTTGTTTTGTAAACTTTCACTTGAGTTTCACTGCTTAATAATTAATAATGCCTATTATAATGAATAGCGAAGATGGTCAGAACTTCGTAGAGTCAACACCCACAGACAATGATATTGACCTCCTGTCAAAAGACGAGCTAAAAATACTAGTCTCATATCTGGAGTTGACTATCTCGGACATGACCAAAATGGCACAGTTTGTGAAATCCGAACTGTTTGGGATCCACGACACCGAGGGCGGTGAGCGTAACGGAGCAGCTGGTGGGGAATTCAGTAATACTATGCAGTTTGGTGAACATTTACCAGAGGGATTTACCCCTGAACAGTATTTGGAGCTTGCCAGATTAAATGCTGCCCAGGCAAACTCTCAGCGGCAGGCACAGCAAGCTCTGGAACAAACCCAGCTAGATCAGGCACAAATAAATTTGCAGACCCAACAGCTAGACCATCAGTATCGCATGGCCCAATTAAATGCTCAAAATAGTTCTAATGCTCCCCCTGCGGGATTAACTATGACGAGTGTGATTCCCCCATACACTGAGGATAATGTTCAGGACTTTTTTGTTTTGTTCGAAGAAGTTGCTGCGGGAATGGGTTGGACGAGAGATCGTGGGTCTTTTATGTTGCAAACAGTTGTGACAGGACAGGCTCGTGATACTTAAATTTCAGTTGAGTCTGAGGTTCGGCAAGACTATAACCGTCTCAAAGCAGCTATCTTAAAAACGTAGCAGCTACAGCCTGAAGCTTATAGGCAAACTTTCAGGAAAATCCATAAGAAATTCGAAGAAACCCATACGGTGTTTGCCAGGACCATGACCTAAACATTAAATGGTTGGTTCAAAAGTAAAGATGTCACTGATTTCAAGGGTCTAAAAGAGTTAATCTTGCTTGAGAATTTCCTATGGAAGATAGATTCATCAGTAGCCTATCAATTGAGAGGGAAAATGTAGATAATCTTGCCGAAGCTGCAGACATGGCTGATACCTATGTATTAAACAACAAATTCCGTGGGAAGAAGCCCTATGATAATTCTAAGTTCTCCAATCACAAATATGACAAATCCAGTCACTCGCAAAAGCCTGTAACGTCTCTCCATGCTAGCCAAACTAAAAATGCTCCCCCAACTAAGAATGTGACTCCTGGTAATGGTAATAGAGGTGGGGCCCAAACCAATAATAATAATGCTTATAAGGGGAATGTATCCCAGAAAGTGTGTAATTATTGTGGCAAGAGAGGCCACTTAGCTTATCAATGTTGGGCCAAGGAGAGAGCCCAGAGATCGGGGCAGACAGTAGCCGCAGTATCTGCCTCTTCCAATAATCAAAACCACCCAAATGTTCCTTTGATGCAGGACTCCCGACCGCAGGAGTACCTAGCTACTAACGTAAACCTGACAGGAAATGGTGTAGTAGCGTGTGTGGTGCAACCCGCAAGGGTTAAGCTTGTAGTAATATCTCCATTACTTAGTGAATGGAGAGATTGAGTGTGATTTGCTGAAGGGTGAAGCCTGTATAGCTTTGTGTAGGCCTCAGGATATCCCTGTGCCTAGGGTAACACACCTTTTGGGGAATGATGTGGCTGGTGAGAGGGTCCGACCAGATCCAATTTTGTCACTTTCCCCTGTTGACGAGCCGCTGAGTGGTAAGATCGAGAAGAAGATGCCAAAGGTTTTCCCTGTATGTGCTGTCACTCGATCTATGGCACAAGTAGCAGTTCCCTCTGACAGAAATGTACCAACTGTGCAAGTAAATGAAAGGGATGAAAGTGTAGTGGATGATGCTCAAACTGTACCTGATGTGGAGACTGTAGTAGATCTGTCTGAAACTGTTATGGCTAACCTTGAGTTAAATGATAATCATGAAACCCCTCCTAATTGTCCTAGTGGCCTGGTAGAGTTACAACGAGATGACAGTGAGTGAGTGTAAGGAGTTAGCTGCCAGTACCGTGAGTGAAGAGGAGTGCAAGAAGGAGAGGGGTGAGTGTTTTCACATGAAGAAAGGAGTTTTGTGACTTACAGTAGATGGAGACCGCCACACAGACCAATTGATGATGGGGCATGGGACGTACATCAGGTAGTCGTTCCTAAACCTTGTCGTAGAGATATACTGGAAATGGCCCATAGTATACCCTTAGCAGGGCACTTAGGTGTGATGAAAACCCTAGATCGCATTACTGTAGAGCACACTTTCACTGACCAGGAATGCGTGCAGATGTGGTGGAGTTCTGTAAAGTGTGTCACACCTTCCAGATGATAGTAAAACCTAATCAAAAGGTGCCTGTACATCCTCTGGTGCCCTTGCCAGTGTTCGAGAACCCTTTCACTCGGGTGGTAGTGGATATCGTTGGTCCATTGCCAAAGACATCTCAGGGACATATACTGTATATTTGTTATCTATAATGGACATGGCAACTCGATACCCAGAGACTATACCGTTACGAAATACTTCAGCCCAAACAGTCATTAAGGAACTGCTCAAATTCTTCACCAGAATGGGTTTCCCCCATGAGGTGCAAAGTGATCAAGGTACTAATTTCACTTCCAATATATTTCAGCAGTCCCTGAAGGAATTGGGTATCGACCATGTGAAGTCCAGCTCCTACCACCCTGAGAGTCAAGGGGTCCTCGAACGATATCATCAAACTCTAAAATCTATGTTGAGAAAATATTGTGAGGAAACTGGAAGTGATTGCGATAAGGGGGTACCTTTTCTTTTGTTTACCACCCGTGAGGTTCCGACTGAATATCTGGGCTTCTCACCCAATGAACTAGTTTTCGGTCACCAGGTATGTGGCCCTTTGCAGCTATTACAGGACAGCCTAGTTAGCCAGGAAGGGAACCAAAATCTCCTAAAGTATGTGTCAGAGTTCAAACCCGGCTGAGATCCTCGTGCGAGTTTGCAGCACAGAATTTAAGAGTGGCTAAAAACACCATGAATGTATGGTATGATAAAAGAGCCTGTGTGAGGGAGTTTTAGCCCGGTGATGAGGTCTTGGTTCTCATTCCCCTTTTCGGCCAACCTTTATCAGCATAGTTTAGAGGCTCATATAAAGTAGTAAAAAGGGTGAGTGTTACTGACTACTTAGTGGCTACCCCAGACAGGAGGAAGCCTAAGCAAATATTTCACATCAATATGTTAAAACCCTATCATAGGGCCCCTGACTGCTCTCCTCCAGATTCTCCTTCTGTCGCAGCAATAAATTAAAGAACCTGTGGACATCCTGGTGCGGGTGATGATGTTCGTAGTTCTTACCCACAGATCTCACAGCAGACTGTCCCAGATTCTGAAGGTATCGATAATGACTTTGACTTGTCTTGTTATCTATGCAACTTTCAATGTAATTCTGTAGCATGGGGGGAATTACCAACAAAATTATGTCATCTTCCCTCCGAGAAAGCTAACCAACTAATCCATGTTTTATCCCAGTCTCCCAGTGTGTTCCGTGATACTCCAGGTCTCACCTCATTGGCCGTGCATGACATATTATTATTAAAATAGGGATTCACACCAAGCCTAAAAAGACTATGTGGCACCAAAAGAAACTTTGTGGAAAAAAAAACCATCGTAGTTGTTGTGGGGCTGGGCGCAATACGGAGTAGAGGATAAGAAGACCAGGAAACACTAATTAAAGAAGCTGAAGGAGACGGGTATGGAGGAGAAACCGTATAAGATGTGGGAGGGAGAAAGTGGGGGACTCTCCAAGCATATCGGCTACGACAAGGGGGCGATTAAGGGAGGATATGAAGGGGAATGCCCGCCGTCGGGCATTGGAGAAACGCGGACAGTCGATCAGGAGATGCTGGACAGACACTGGAATATGGCAGCAAGGACAGAGCGTGGGGACATCACAGGACATCAAATGACCATGCGTAAGCCTGGTGTGGCCGAGCCGAAGACGGTCTAGAGCGGTCTCCCATCGACGATTGCGATGAGAGGAAGACTTCCAAGGTAGGACGGAAGGTTTGACAGAACGCAGTTTGACAGCAGACACCCTCATGGAGGTCCATTCGTCCTGCCAGCGCTGACGTAGTAATTGAGTAACACGCGGGAAGTAATCAGATGCAGGAATACGCCGTGACACGAGTCGGTGAGAGGTAATAGCAGAGCGGGCGAAAAAATCAACCCGCTCAATGCCAGGCACTCCAACATGACTCGGGACCCAACAGAAAGACAGGGACGTGCATGACATAGATGTCGGGGATGCAGCACCAATTAAATTATCCCCATACCGTGTCTCACCACAGCGCAGGAGTATTCTGCGAGTTGAATTAGATTTCATGTTGTCAAATGATCTGATTACTAGGGCCTTAAGCCAGTGGAGTAGTCCAGTCACACTTGTGCCTAAGCCAGACGGAAGTTATAGATTTTGCATGGACTACAGACAAGTCAATGCCGTAACAAAAAATGATACCTATCCACTGCCACGGATTGATGATGGTATTGACCAGATTGGCACAGCCAGTTATATAAGTAAAATTTACATTATGAAAGGATATTGGCAGGTACCTCTCCCTCCCCGAGTAAGGGAGATTTCATGTTTTGTTGTAAATAATCAAGCCTTCTGCTGTGAAGTAATACCTTACGGCTTGAAAAACGCTCCACCTACCTTTCAGCGCCTAATGAATCAGGTGGCTGAGGTGGGGCCTGGATGTGTAGTCTACATCGATGATGTCCTGCTCTTTTCTCATACATGGGAAGAACATCTACAACAAATCAGATTGCTTTTTTTTTTTTTTTTAACGTTGCTGAAGCAAATCTAGTAGTGAACTTATAGAAATGCACTTTCATCAAGAGTACCGTCCAATATCTTGGATATACAGTAGGACAGGGTCAGGTTGCACCTCCTCAAGCTAAAGTAGAGTCTATTATAAATTTCCCAACGCCTACACATAAGAAGGAAATCCAAAGATACTTAGGAATGATTGGGTATTATAGGAGATTTATTCTAAATTTGTCAAGGTAATAGAAAAGGAGCTGTTAGCATTGATTTTGTCACCACAATACTTTAGTGTCTATGTTCAATATGCCCCTGGTTCCATCACTGTATATACTGACCATCACCCATTTACATTTTTGCACAAGTTCCAAAATAAGAACCAACAACTGACCAGGTGGAGCTTGTTACTGCAGGAGTACGCCCTAGATATAAAATATATTAAGGGTGTCCAGAATGTGCTAGCAGATTGTTTGTCTAGAGTCTAAATTATTGTCATATACTTTCCTCCTCTTGAAATATTTTCTAGCGGGGGAGGTGTAACATCCGAGGATACCAGAATGTAATGTGACAAGACAACAAGCTGTTGAACGTGTCTATACCTGCACCTCATGGCAAGATTCCTTCCCTCGTTCTTTCCGGCCTACGTGACAAGAGAGAGAGAGAGAGAGAGAGAAAGAGAGAGCGGCCCGGCTGATTCGCGCCAAAATTCTCTCTGTCTCACCTGCGTAAGTACGTGACTGGAGAGGGAGCAGGGGAAAGAGAGAGATAGGGGGAGAGAGCATGGAGCGCGGGGGCTGAGGTGACGTAATACCAGTCCCCCCTTCTCCCACTACTTCTAGCACCTATATTGGCTCGCACACCTGCTTCTCACCTTTAATTGGCCTACACAACCTGCCACAACCTCCTATTGCTCATGTGGTGATGGGCTGGTCTATCCGAGTGAGAACTGAGCTATCTCTGCCATACCCATAGCTTACTCTGACTGTTCCTTTTACTTATATATCTTCTGGATCTCAGGTGGCGGCGTCTTTTCCGTGGATTGACCTCCCTACTGCCAACCTAGAAGTTGGCAGATTGGGAGCCAAAGCGTCACATTTTTCCCTTGCCCCTCAACTTTCCCTTCATAATTGCTGAGGGGCACGGGGCCTTGGGTGGGGCTTTGGTTTCCCGGGCGTTTCCGCACCCTCCTCAGCTCCCTGCCTTGGAGTGGCTTCGGTCACCCGGGCTTTGTTTGTGGTAGGCAGGAGGGATTTTGTGGGGGCGCTCGTTTGTGGCCTTGGCCTTGCTCGAGACCTTGGGGCTGTTCGGCCAGACAGCCTGGGGAGCAACAACAACAACAACCTCCTATTCGTAGAGGCACTTCTGAGCTGATGACGTAACTCCTGAACCAAGCTCTGATTGGACTAGTATGGTATTGGGCTCGTACATAAGGACAGATATTTGAGATTCAAAGTTAGTACATTCTTGGCTGGGAGAAGAACAGTGTGATGGGGAGACGAGACAGACTTAACAGGCTTGTTTAAATTGGTTTTTATTTCATTTTAGTGCGTTGCTGGAACCACTACTCGATAGTTCATGATTGAACTTGTGACGGTTAGATATCCAGAGGTATGTCGAAATACCTAGCCTCATTTTGATTAAGGATTTTGTGATTGGAGTTAAAAGTTATGATGAGATTTAATTTTGTGATCAGATATAATTTTGTGATTGGATATTGAATATTGGAGATTTGATGTGATATAGTAACTAATTTATCTGTTTGACATTATACTAATAGTTAATACTTAAATTACTTGATATAAAACTATTGTCATTAGTAATTAAGCATTGTGTTAAGTCCTATTACCTTATTGTGACTTACATTTATATTGTAAAGCAAACCAACTTTATTATATGTAGTTAAAAGTGAATCAAAATGGATACAAAACGATCCTGAAGTACTATAGTAAATGTTAGTTTCCTTTATAATCACCTAATGTTTTGTGTGGTTGTTAAATACTTTATTTGTTTTATAAATACAATTCCATTTTTATATGTGGCTTTGTTATATTCCCTGATCTATTAACTAATTGGCTAACATAATAATAATAATAATAATAATGATTTAAGATACGTAGATAGATAGATAGATAGATAGAAGATACGTAAAGAGGACAATGATTAAATGAATAATGAGGAAAGAGAATAAGAGCACCGTAAATCATCTTTAAAAGTTAACGAACTGAATGAATTATATAATTATATCCAAGATCTTAATAATACTTATATTTTAATATTAATAAAGATTCATTATAAGTCCTTACGATCATACAACACTTTTTCTCTATTCTTAAATTATAGCCTACTGAATATTAAACCTTGAAATGATTCTATATGACTTGAAATAGTTTTATGATTTGATCCTAATTGAAGTGTATCAGAGTATAAAGGATAACTGTCCTAACAGCTAAAAGGAAAGCAAGTAACAACCAACTTTGACATTTTAAGTTCTATTGGCCTTCAGCTGTTTGACACCTTTTCATATTGTCTGTTCGGTCTAGCTTTATATACAGTATATATACAGTATATACCGGGTATATATATATATATATATATATATGTAGAGTGTGTGTGTGTGTACATGTAATTGTAGATGCATTTGTGTGTGTGTATGTATGTGCTTGTATGTATGCATGCATGTTTACTTATGTTTGTGTGTACTGAATGGACAAATGTATTGTATATATATATATATATATATATATATGTATAATGCATATATGTGTATGAAGGTATATATTTAAGTACATATGTTTGTGTATACAGTATATGCAGGCTTGTTCGAGCCAAAGTGCCTGGACACATACAGTTTGAAGCAATTTACATGATAGGATAAGGGTAGATGGATTCAGGGAGATAGTTCTAGAGTTCAACTGTTTAATTGAAGAAAGATTGTTAATATCGTTTCACCCTTGGGGTGACGAGTTACACAGAGTAGGGGTGGGATTGTTTTGCAAGACGGGTGCTACGCTTTCTACATAGAGGATATGGTATACATTGAGAGAGCTCTGAGGAACCCTGATTATTGTAATAACTGTAGAATAACTAGAGATGCAACACTGCAGCGAAAAGAGAGATATATTTTATTTTATCAACTCTGAGAAGCAGAGTGGTATCGCGCACACAGATCCCGCCCGTATACTGAGCACCACCAGTTAGCTTGTCTGTCGTCGTCGTCGTCGTCGTCGTCCGTCTGTCTGTCCGGTAACTCCTCCTAGACCGTTTTATAGATTTTCACCAAATTTCACAGGTATATCCATTTGGTCAATGCAAAGGTCAGTCAAAAAGAAATGTTCCATTTAACTTAAAGGTTAAGGTAAAAAGTCAAGGTTAAATAAGGTCAATATTTCATATGTTTTAGTTTTTACTTAAATGTATTCATTTTCACTATACAAGTTACTGGTAACCTTAATATGGTATTGACCAAATTTTAGGTAATTACTCTGAAGGGTAAGGTCAAAGGTCAAGGTCAAAGGTTAAAATAAGTTTTTGCACTAGTATTTCTTATACTAACTGTTAGATTCTCACTAGGCTTACCATGTATATTCGGAATACCTAGGGCAAGGTCATACAAGAAATTATACAATTCCATATGAAATTTCAAGGTCACAGGTCAAGGTCAAGGTCAAATAAAAGGTCAATATGCTATTTTCTTTAAATTTCATGCAAACTTCACAAAATTTGGTGAGATAGTTGCACTTTAAATGAAAAGGAAAATAATTCATTTGTACACACATCATAAAGGTCAAGATAAAGGTCAAAGGTCAAGGTCAACTATTCTATTAATATATATGAACCTAACTGATGGGTTTTAATGAAATTAGGCATGCTTATTTGATTTTCCGGGGCAATGTCAATGCAAAACAAAAAATACTCTAACATAAAGGTCAAGGTCACAGTTCAAGGTTAAAGGTCAACTTTTACAATATATTTAATTTTTACTCAAATATCTTCATTTTCACTATACAAGTTACTGGTAACCTTGCTATCGTGTTGCACAAATTTTAGTTAAATATTCTAAAGGGTAAGGTCAAAGATCAAGGTCAAAGGTCAAAATAAGTTTTTCACTAGTATTTCTTATACTAAATGTTTGATTCTCACTAGGCATACCGTGTATATTCGAAATACATAAGCCAAGATCATGCAAGAAACTATACAATTCCATATGAAATGTCAAGGTCACAGGTCAAGGTGATATAAAAGGTCAATGTGCTATTTATTTTATTTTTCACGCAAACTTCACAACATTTGGTGAGATAAATGCACATTAAATGAAAATGAAAATACTATATGTTGACATATAATAAAGGCCAAGATAAAGGTCAAAGGTCAAGGTCAACTATTCTATTAGTATATATGTCATTAACTGATGGATTTCAATGACATTAGGCATGCTTATTTAATTTTCTTGGGCAATGTCCATAAAACAAAACATGTACTCTTACATAAAAGTCAATGTCACAGGTCAAGGTCAAAGGTCAACTTTTACTATATATTTTTTGTTTTTTACTCAAATATCTTCATTTTCACCATACAAGTAAATGGTAACTTTGATATCGTATTACACAAATGTTAGATAAGTATTCTAAAGGGTATGGTCAAAGGTCAAAGTCAAAAGTCAAAATAAGGTTTTACTAGCATTTATTATACTAACTGTTAGATTTTCACTAGGCTTACCATGTATATTTGGAATACCTATGCCAAGGTCATATAAGAAACTTTACAATTCCATCTGGAAGGTCAAGGTCACAGGTCAAAGGTCAAATAAAAGGTCAATATGCTATTTTCTTTACTTTTCATGCACACTTAAAACAAAATTGGTGAGATAGTTGCACTTTAAATGAAAAGGAAAATAATACATTTTGAGACACATATCATGAAGGTCAAGGTGATGGTCAAAGGTCAAGGTCAACTATTCTATAAATATATATGAGACTAACTGATGGGTTTTAATGAAATTAGTCATGCTTATTTGATTTTTCTGGGCAATGTCAATGAAAAAAAAAAATTACCCTTACATAAAGGTCAAGGTCACAGGTCAAGGTGAAAGGTCAACTTATACTATTTATGTTTAGTTGTTATTCAAATGTCTTCAGTTTCACTACAAGTTACTGGTAACCTTGACTTCGTATTGCCTAATTTTTTGATAAATATTAAAAGGGTAAGGTCAAAGTTCAAGGTCAAAGGTCAAAATAGGGTTTTTTACTAGTATTTCTTTTAGTAACTGTTAGATTCTCATTAGTCTTACTATGTATATTCGGAATACCTAGGCCAAGGTCATACAAGAAACTATTCAATTCCATATGAAAGGTCAAGGTCACAGGTCAAGGTCAAATAATAGGTCGATATGCTATTGTTTTTACTTTTCGTGAAAACTTCACACATTTTGGTGAGATAGTTGCAGTTTAATTGAAAAGGAAAATAATAAATTTTGACATATAAAGGTCAAGATAAATGACAAAGGTCAAGGTCAACTATTCTATTAATATGTATGAAACTAATTGATGGGTTTTAATGATATTAGGCAAGATTATTCTATTTTTATGGGGAATGTCAATGCAAACACAAATGTACTCTTACATAAAGGTCAAGGTCACAGGTGAAGGTCAAAGGTCAACTTTTATTATTTATTAACCCTTAATTAGCGGCGAGCAACATAAGTCGAGTTAAAAAAAGCTGGACTATGTGGCGGCGCTCGACATAGGTCGAGTGGCAATTTCAGCACGTAATGTGGCTGAGAGAGAGACAAGTGGTGGCAGGAGACTAGCGAGCGTATGACTGCTCCAGACCACCGCGGCGAACCTACTGACACAAATCTCAGCTCCCTCCTCCCTCTCTCACTCGCTACATACTCAATTATGTACCGAAACTACCGAATTACCTGCTTTTTGCACTCGCGTTGCACGGTTATTGCAAGAAAACTATCCATCATACAAGGATCGTTATGGTGTCATTCGCAAGCTCTGTTTATGCCCTTTCAGGGATAGGTACTTGTTTTACGTTCTGGGTCTTATTTAGGCATGAAAATGATCACGTAAACAGCCCTATTTTGGCTAAAAACACCCCGCTGTGCGGTACATATAATAAACCGCATAGGCCGCTCGTAAGGTGTTAAAAAAGATTACTCAAATTTTGGAAAACTGTTATGTGTTATGGCTTATTACTTAAATATCATATATATCAAATTTCACATAACTATTGTAATAGTTAAGGTCAGAGGTCAAAGTCAAAACAAGAGTATTTGTCATTTTCCCTAAACTCCTCCTAGACTGTTTAAGGTATTGTCAACAAATTATACAGGCAAATTCAGTTGGTCAATGTGACGAACATCCAAATATATGTATTTTATTTTAAGTCAAAGGTCAAAGGTCAAGGTCACAGTATATGACCACTATTTGTAATCAATAGGTTTTTATACGAATTACATCGTATTCATAACGCTAGTTAATACGAACATTGCTGTTAAGCTAACTGAATCCCTGATAAGAATTTCTAAGGTCGAAGGTCAAGGTCATAGGTCAAGGTGAAAGTTCGAAATATGATTTTTACTAGTATTTCCTATTTAATGTAAGATTCTCATTAGGCATAACATGCATGTTCGGAATGTCCAGACCAGTTACCTTTTGATACCTTTTGATGTGTTCGCCACTCTTCTAGCGGCACCAAGGAGCGTGACGCCCCTCGTTATGGGTGGTGATTTGGTGCAGTAGACTGTTTGAAGCGACAGCTCGCTCCCTTGCGAGGATGGGCTCGTCTGGCACTTTTTGCAGTTCGACATCTAGGGCTCTCTTGAAGTTGTCTAACGAGATGTCCCTCATGTCTCTTACTCGCCGTGGGAGTTTGATGAAGAGACGTGGGCCTCTGTGTGATAACCAGCCCTCTCGCAGAGAGCCCATAGCACCCCTGTTATTCATCCGGGGGATTTCGCATTCCCAGCCTCTCCTATCACTGAATTTCATGACTATCGGAGTATGTAGGTTTGGTACTAAACCCTCTGCGATTTTTCCACGTGTATATTATTAGGTAACGTTCTCTTCTACGTTCCAGTGAGTACAGATTCAGTGCTCTTAAACGCTCCCAATAGTGTAGCTGTTTTATCGAACTTATATGCGAAGTGAAATTTCTTTGTACACTCTCTACGTCATTTATTTCCCCTGCTTTGTATGGGGATGTTAATACGCTACAGTATTCAAGCCGCGGTAGCACTAGAGATTTGAAGAGCGTTATCATAGGTAATTCACCGCGTGTTTTAAAAGTACGCAGAATCCAACCCGTTAGACGTTTCGCAGCTGCCACTTTGACCTGGTTATGTACTTTGAAACCCATATTTTCAGACATTAATACCCCAAGGTCTTTCTAACTGTCTTTCCGTTCTATTATGTGGTTAGATTCTGTTAAGTAATTTGTAATTTCTTTAACACCATTATTATCTCCATACCGTATTAATTGGAATTTTTCTTCATTGAATTGCATGTTGTTTTCCCTGGTCCACTGGAACACTACATTCATGTCTTCCTGCAGTCGGCCTGTGTCCTCTTGTGTGTTTACTATCTTGCTTAATTTTGTGTCATCAGCAAAAGACGACACCGTACTGTGTCTGGTGTTGGTATCTATGTCATAAATTAGTATGAGGAACAGAAGGGGCGCTAGCACTGTTCCTTGGGGCACTGAGCTTTTGACATCCGAAGGCTCAGATGTGACTTGGTTTACTGCTACTGATTGTTTTCGGTTTACGAGGAAATTGTATATCCACCGTCCGATTTTCCCAGTTATACCTTTTGCTTTCAGTTTGTGGGCAATTATACCATGGTCACATTTATCAAATGCCTTAGCAAAATCGGTGTAAATGACATCCACGTTATTTTTTTCTTCTAGCGCTTTAAGAATTTTGTCATAGTGTTCCAAAAGTTGTGAGAGACATGATCTTCCCGCTCTGAACCCATGTTGACCGGTGTTGTGTAGTTCATTTGCCTCCATGAATGTTGAAATTTTACTTCGCAGGACTCGCTCGAAAACTTTAATGATGTGAGAGGTTAGAACTACCGGGCGGTAGTTTTTTGGTAGTGCTTTACTCCCTCCTTTATGCAGTGGGGCAATTATTGCGTTTATCAAGCTATCTGGTATGTCACCAGTGTCTAGACTCCTTCTCCACATTATAGCCAGGGGTTTTGAGAGGTTTTCCTTACATTTCTTCATTAGGATCGAATTCCATGAGTCCGGGCCTGGTGCCGAGTGGGATGGCATGTTAGAAATGGCCTCTTCTATGTCTTTTGGACCGAAATCAATATCCAGCATCTGGGGGGTTTCCGTGGGGGAGGTTTCCATGAAAAATAAATTTTGGTCTCTGATGACTTTTGTTTCATCAGGCTCACTGAATGCCATTTCATACTGCCTGCTTAAGAGTTCGCTCATTTCCTTTTTGTCCCCTGTGAAAGAGCCGTCCCCTTTGCTCAGTGGGCCGATGTTTGATGTTGTTTTAGCCTTTTGTTTGGCGTATGAAAAGAAGTATTTGGAATTTTCCTTTATACCTGCAATAGCTTTCCTCTCCTCTTCCATATGTTGTAGTTCATATGATATTTTTAGCCTTTGTTCAATTTCCACAATTTTTCTATCTATTTCGGCCTTTTGCCTATCCTGTAGATTTTGATGAGTGCGTCTTTGTGCGAGTAATTTTCTTCTTCTGTACAGCCTCCTCCTTTCCCGATCTTGTTTGCTTCTTCGTTTTGTTTGTCTTGCAGGTATATGTTGGCTACAGATTTGGGTCATTGTTTCTGTTATTAAGACTAGACATTCTGCTAGTGTCAGGTTATTCATTAAATCTTCCCAGTCTATTTCCTCCATTTCTTGATTTACCTCTTCCCACCTAATGTTTTTGTTATGGGAGTTAAATTTACTGAAGGGGCCGGATTTTGTTCTCGATTCTGAGGTTGTCTGTACACTTTCTAAGGTTGTTTTGATCTCAATTAATTTATGATCTGAGTATGTTGTGTCCGATATGTTAATGCTGTGTACTAGAGAGTCGTTGTTAATGAAGACCAGGTCTAAGATATTGTTTTCCCGTGTTGGTTCAGCAATATGTTGGGTAAGACTAAAAAAATTGCAAAGTTCAAAAAGCTCTCTCGTATTAGTATTTGCTTCTCCGGTGTTATTTGCCACTAACTGGTTTTCTAGTTGTCTCCATTTAATGTTTGGTAGGTTAAAGTCTCCTAGCCATATAATATTTGGTGTTGGGTTCCCCAGGGTTTCCACTTCTGATTTTATTTTGTTGAGCTGGGTTTTGAATTCTTCTCGGGATGAGTCTGGAGGCCTGTATGTAACAATAACTGCTAAATTAAGGGATTCTATTTTAACTCCAAGTATTTCCAACACTGCATTACTGTTATTTAGGAATTCAGTACATATCAGTGAGTCATGGATGTACAAGGCTACACCTCCATGTGATCTATGCATTCTGTCCGCCCTATGTAGGTTGTAACCAGGAATCCATACCTCACTATCTTCCTGATCTTTAATGTGAGTTTCTGTGAGAGCCGCAAATATAGCGTTTCCTTCTTCTAGCAGGCCCCTAATAAATGGTACTTTGTTCGTGGTTCTATTTTTTAGGCCTTGGATATTTGCAAACAAGATTGGGGAGGGATTGTTTGGAGTACTATGTGTACCTAATAGTCTACGGGATGTATTTGCCACTCTTGGGAGTCCAGGAGGTCTCTTCCATCTCCCTCAGTCTCTTCATCTTCGTCTGCCCTTTCCCTCCTTGCCTTTTTCCTCTGTCTCGTCCTCGCATAGCTAGAGAGTTTTTTGGGCTACCATTCGTGTTAGGTCTAGCATATCTCCAAGTCCCTTTAATATGAAAAGCTGGGCATTTCCTATTGTAGCAGGTCTTGTTCTCAAGTGATGTCTTGCAAAGGGATGGGTGGTGGTATTTGCAGGTTTCACCAAATCTACATTTTCCATGACTGGTTATGTTGTTGCAAATTTTGGGATGAGCAAATCTACATGACTTCCCATTATATTCGCCCTTTTGACCAAAGTAGCACCTTCTTTCCAGATAATATCTGCACACTGGTGTAGACAACCCCAGTAGGTGTGGCTGGGGCTGCGAGGGGTTATGTGGTGAGGTAAGTGTGGTTGTGGGTGATAGTGGGCTTGGTGTATGGGGGGTGGAGTTACGGGTCGGTTGTAGGTGGGCAGGTGGCAGTGGTGAGGGTGGAGGTGATGTGGAAGGGGAGCCTGATATGGGGCTTGTTTCATCCTACGTTCTTCCTGCAAATGTATTTGATCAACAGCAGTAGGGTGGTCAATGGCCATAGATGGGATTAATGTGGGGGATTTCTGGGTCTGGGGAGGTGTGGGGAGATGTGCGGCAGGGTTTGTGGATTTGTAGGGTGCGAAAGGTTGTTGTTCGGCAGGCGATGTGTGTTCATATGCAGGAGGCAATGTGGGCTTTTGCATGGGAAGGTGTGCGTGTGTGGGTTGTGATACTAGTATGGGCCCTGAGGCCCCAATAGTTCTCCATTTTCTGTGAAAAGTAGCTATGTCTTGGCTATATTTCGGTCTATCTTGTACTTCTGTATTTTCTACGGTCTGTATGACTTGCCATGTGATATCGAAACAACTATCGCAGAAATGGAGGTTCTTCCCTCTTGTATTGTACGCCTCATTTATTGGTATCAATCCTATGCAAATCCAGTGGTATGGTTGCTTGCATATCCGACATGCGGTGCCTTTATGCATGTGTATATTCATCTTACACCCCGTACAGGTGTCTCTGGTAGACATTTTTTTTTTTTTTTTTTTTTTCCACCCGCCCTTACATGGGGGGGGGGGGAGAGAGAGAGAGGGGGGGGGGGGGGGGGGGCGTGGAGGACAAGGAGGTGTTTGTTATGCGGTTTGTGGGGAGTGGGGGGGGGGGTGCCACTCGTTTACACTCGTTATGTTTAAACTTTAAGTAACTTTAAGTAACACTTTCAATAATTATCTTATGAAACAGAATTCTCACTGCCCTAACCACTTTTCCCGTTTTTGGTCGGCTATTTAGCGGAATATACGGCACTCTAGGAAAATAACGAACTTTCCAGGCTACCTATATATAGTATCTATTTTAATTTTCATGTTTTACCTATCAACTTGATTCAACACTGCTCAGGTTCGAATTTTCACCACATTTGGTTGCGTGGGAGATCTTTCTCTCCAATAACGTCACTACTAACCTGCGATATGGTCGAGAAATAATCTGCACTGGTTTAATTTGTTTACATATTGTTTTTCTCTGTTTGCTATTATTTACGATATTTGTTTTGTCGGTACCCTTTCCTGTCGAGGTTAAGTTTCGCTTTTGGTAAAATCGTATAGGGGGAGGGGAGGGGACGTGTCCAGGAGAGCGAGGGGATATATGTGTTTATGGTCTTTGCGGTCACCGAGGGTATTTTGTTTACAGCATACGTCCTGTTCCCAAGCTAAAAGTTAAAAGTTCCCCTGACTTTAATTCTCTGTATTATACTTTCCTAGTTTATTTACGTGATATACGATGTTCACTATCACTTTTAACTTAGGCTTCCTATTTTCCCATAGCCCTGTTTGATTTCATAGGACTATATAGCTAACACTTTGCTTTGGGACGTAACGGTTTTTTCTTTCCCTTCTTCTTTCCACCCGCCTTGCCTATGCCTCATGGGCCTGCCCTAGGCCTGCCCTAGACCAGCGCCGTGGCACTGCTGTAGGAGTTAACAGATTTTTTTCTCCAAAACGCGTATATCTCTCCAGATATTTTATCAATCGGTTCGATTTTGCACTTCACAGGACTGCGACACTACGTTTGTTTTTGTGTGTGATTTTTTGAAAGTTTAATCACCTATCCCGCGGGATAGTCGAAAAATCCCGGACCGCGACGGACGTGACCCTCCTCTCACACACACATCAGAGACCATTTAGCATACATGAATAAACATAATTCCATTTGATAGGTCAAGGTCACAGGTCAACATCAAATATAAGGTTAATATGCTAATTTTTTTACTATTCATGTACAGTCTACGACAGAACTGCTGTCTTGGCCTGAGGCAATGTGTTAGTTCACTCACCTTTTAATAGATGGCACTTTAATCGCTTCTAATAAAACGGGGCGGGGTTAATATAGAGGTTCGAAGGAGGAGGAGTCAAACGTGTGTGTGTGTGTTCGAGAACGGCACGCAGAATACGTTTATTTTAACATAAGACACAGGCTATATTATAAAATTAGCCCATGCTGGATCACAAATAAGTAACACACATTAGGTGTTGCGTTATTTATGGAATTTAATACACAGACAATCAAGTTTCTATCCTTTGCACTTTCCATTCCCCCCTCCTCCCCCTCTCCCTTTCACCCCAACTCTCCTTCTTCACCCGCTTCCTCTCCCCTCCCTCCTCCCACCTCTCTCTCTCTCTCTCTCTCTCTCTCTCTCTCTCTCTCTCTCTCTCTCTCTCTCTCTCTCTCTCTCTCTCTCTCTCTCTCTCTCTCTCTCTCAAGGACATAACAGATACCTTCTAAAATACACAGAATAATACTATGCGATTGTTTTGAATTTACATATACATAATCTATTTTGTATTAATTTCACTACACCACCAAACACCTCCAATGAAATTAATGAAAGCATGTATGTGATCCACCGGGATTCGAACCTGGGTTATCACACACAGATTTTTAGACACCTTAACCATTACACCACCAAGACGGTTAAAGGTTTATGCACACGCCTACGACTTATGAAATAAATAATAAATGTTAGGGATGACAAAAGTAACACATATATATTGATTAGCAATAGGATAACTAGCGAGGCAGCGAACAACACCTGTTACTCGCTGCCTCGCTAGATATCCTATTCCTAATTAAGCTCCCATTCCCGAAGAACACGTCTATATTTGTTTATATATATTAAGTGTAACAATAACACTTAGGATTTACGTTATTTGTGTTGGCTTAAGGAATAAGTTGGATAATACACATACTTGTGACCTCCACAATTTGTAATGTTTGAGGAGACGGCGCTTCAACCTCTCTCCTCTGTCCATCACATTCAAGCACCAACCCACCCACACCAACACTAACACAGGATACAAAACAGACACACACACACTCACACCCAATAACATAAAACGCACATCACACACATGATCACATACAACGTAATGGGCACAAATCACTCACACATGATAACATAAAACGCATACACACACACACACACACACACATACACACACACACACACACACACACACACAAGCACACACACACACACAAGCCACACACACACACACACACTGGTCTAGGCAAACTAGAAAAGGTATTAGCATTATTGAGGAGATGCTGCTGTCTTCAGTGCGTGTCATGGCCATCCTGAGCCTTACGACGTATACAGACTAATAACACACATAACAAAGCCACTATAACAACTTCGTCTCTCTCCAACACCCCTTCTCCCCTCTCTACACTCTTCAGAAAATAGGAAAAGTAGAAAGTAGCTACGAGGTGCCGTTGTGAAGGCTTATCCTTCAATACCTTCACCTGACCTGACCCAATCCGGGGTTTAGCGGGTCCACAAGGGTGTGTGACATGAACCCAATAGAGAATTTGTGGGCCATCATGTCATGGAGTGGAATGTGGTTCAGGTTAGGATTGGAAAGGGCGGGAGGAGTGGGATCGGGGGGCAGGGGGGGGGGGGGGGGGGGGGAATCCGTCGCCGCCCTAATATAAGTTGGAAAATGTTTAAATCAGCTCCAACGAGAATACAGGATGCAGCTTGTGGGTGGAGATCATATTGATTTCATAAATATAAATTGTAAATGTTTACATTTAAGATCCCTTTATATGTATTATATAATGTGTATGTGTTTCCAATGTTCACCGTAACATAATGATGGTGAAATAATACATATTAAATTAAATTCAAGGTAACATACACAGAGCTATAGTATACTTTTAATTATGTTTGGACGATAATTTAAACAATACGAATTAAAAATATCAAAGCCTAAACAATTTACAATATATCAACTTTAAAACAACATAACAAGATTGCTTGGATTATCGTTAATTGTTCAATTTGATGACTTACTTTATAGTAAATCATTACAATGGGTAACGCCGAACTGTTTACTGATAATGGGAAGCCACAGTAATTAAGCTAGTAATTAAGAATCCACTGAGAAAAGTATAATGCAATAATCATAGCATGTCATATTACATGTTAAGGTAATATGTAATATGACATGTTAAGGTAGGCGGGTGCCCAACCCCAAAAGGGGTTGAAATCTATCCCCCCGCCAAAGGCGGCTTTCTTGGGCCTTTCCTAGCTGATGCTGAGAGGATTGGGTTCTAGTCATGTGGTGATGGGCTGGTCTATCAGAGTGAGAACTGAGCGATCTCTGCCATACCCATAGCTTACTCTGACTGTTCCTTTTACTTATATATTTTCTAGATCTCAAGTGACGGGGCCTCTTCCGTGGATTGACCTCCCAATCTACCAAGATTGGAAGCCAAAGCGTCACATTTTTCCTTTGCCCCTCAACTTTCTCTTCATAATTGCTGAGGGGCACAGGGCCCTGGGTGGGTCTTTGGTTTCCCGGGCGTTTCCGCACCCTCCTTAGCTCCCCGCCATGGAGTGGCTTCGGTCACCCAGGCTTTATTGTGGTCGGCAGGGAGGGTTCTGTGGGGGCGCTCCGTTATGGCCTTGGCCTTGGGGCTGTTCGGCCAGGCAGCTTGGGGAACAACAACAACAACAACAACATGTTAAGGTAGATAATGAATTGGTCAACCACAGTGCTGTGAATAGTGGTATGGAAGAAAACATTTTTTACTCTACTATGAACATTTGTTTTTATTACCAAAAAAAAAACACGTTTCGGCTCATCTAAAGTGTTTTCTCTAACTGGGCCGATATTATCTTGTCTTTATGATATATATATTTGGTTATAATTTGGTCAAAGCTAGATTACAATGTGATCCAACTTGTCTTGATGCGTGGATTGTAACATCCCGTTTCAATTACTTATATATTTATACGATTGTTTACACTAACCAGGACGCCAAGGTTGGCAACTTTGAGTGTTTTGCAACGGAGCATACTGTATATATGTATTTTCTATAACACATTGTATAAGGTAAAGAATAGAATACGAGTTAATAATTGAGAATCAGTAAAGGTAAAAAGAACAGTATTATTAAAACACCAAAGATTTTTTTATGGACAGCCTGAACACGACGATGAGGAAAGTTTTATATTCGGTTAGGAGAGAGAAGGGGGAGAGAAAAAGAGAGAAGGGGGGAGATAGGGGAAGGCAGCAGAGAGAAGGGGAGGAGGAGGGAATGGGAAGTTCGAAGGATAGAAACTTGATTGTCTGTATATTAAATTCCATAAATAACGCAACACCTGATGTGTGTTACTTATTTGTGATCCGGCATGGGCTAGTCTAATAAATAGCCTGTGTGTTATGTTAAAATAAAGTTATTCTGAGTGCTGTTCTAGAACACACACACACACACACGTTTGACTCCTCCTTCCAACCTCTATACTAACCCCGCCCCCTTTTATTAGAAGCGATTAAAGGGCCATCTATTAAAAGATAAGTGAACTAACACATTGCTTCAGGCCATGACAACAAGTTCTGTCGTAGACTGTACACTCGGAGACCATAGTCTCTAGCCTACGGGTTGGGGGGACAGGGCAACGCACACACGAACACACTGTGAAGCATTTGTGTGAAGCAATCCAGGAAGCTATCTTTGTTGGTTACTTTCTTGTAGTTATTTGGTATTTGTTCGCGTCATCGCATTATTTAAAATATTTTATTCCATACCATTGAGAACAAACATATGCAATATTTTCTTTACCATGAGAAAGTATAACTACCGGTGTGAACCATTGGTTATTATGTAGTGCAGTTCCTATTATTAGCAAAATTGAAATTCAGGGAAGGCTTCAAAATAGATCAGTATAGATATAGCAGACACACACACACTCACAGAGAGAGAGAGAGAGAGAGAGAGAGGATAGTGTGTGTGAGTGTGTGTGTGTGTGTGGGGGGGGGGGGGTAACAGACTGGGAGGCACAGGGAGGGTGAGATGTGGTTGTCGTGGTGAGAGGCAAAGAGGGAGTGAGATAGAGTGAAAGGGAGGTGTTGGAAAGGAAATATGGAATAGGAATACGATAGAACTTCATTAAAAAAATGTGTGGGTATGTGTGTGTGTGAATAACTAATCATAGTCATATATGTCATTGGTAAATTTCTGAATTATATCTTTCATATAGGGTAATTAGTATAACAATTTAAAATAATTCATTATCCTTACTGTTAGAGAAGTTTCATTCCTACGCAGGTAAAGCAATACCCATGAATACAACTTCAGTCTGAAGCATGTTGTGTGATTCGTAGGGTTCACTTTAAACCTACAGTACGCGCATGGATTGTTTTCTTGATAGAAGCATAAGTTTCCTCTATACATAATAATGTTAACATAATTGTGAGATGAAAAAGTAAAGTAATAAATACCAAAACAATATATATTAACATACATTTATATGAATATAAATAGTAAGACGTAATATGAACTCAAAGAGAGAGAAAGTGAGAGAAATGCATGGACAAATTAGTATGTCAGTTAAATCTTGGATATGGCTCTTGTATCTAAGTAGTAATAATAATAATAATAATAATAATAATAATAATAATGATAATTGCAAAAATAATAATCCTAGATAAATGTCATACTTATTTGTGAGGCTAAGGCAGTGTGTTCGTGTGTGTGTTGACCTCTCCCCCCAACCCCACCCCTAACCATCACCGTGGGCCGCCGTCCAGTAAGGGTCCTGGCCTCACCTCTTGCCAGAGAGGAGTGGGCTAGAGACTATGGTATCCGAGTGTACACTTCACAAAATTCGTTGAGACAGTTGTGCTTTAAGGGAAAATTAAAATGTTAAAGTTTCAGACATCATGAAGGTCAAGATGAAGGTCAAATGTCAAGGTCAACTATTCCTACAATACCTCTGAAACTAACTGATGATCTTTAATGACATTTTACACTATTATTTGATTTTCTAGGGTTACATCAAAGCAAACAAAAATATAATCCTACATAAAGGTCAAGGTCACAGGCCAAGGTCAAAAGTTAACCTTCATCATCAACAAATACTAAATTTTCAATAAGCTGAAGACAGTTAGTTGCATTTTACTTAAATAACATATACTTCAATCATATATATATATAATACTTGAGGTTAACGGTCAAGGCCAAAGAACAAAAGAAGAGTGTTAATAATGTTCTTTAAACTCTTCCTAAACTGTTTAACCCTTTGTGTACCGGTGACGTCATTTGTATTGTATATTAGCTATAATTAGACGATTTTGTTGAGCTTATATAGGATCTGTGGTAGTAATAAGGGTTTAATAAGATAGTTGAAAGCCTGTTAATTTTATGGAGGCCCTATATAAACTAAATAAAATCGTCTTTATATCCAGTATGAAATGAAACCGACAGACCTGTACTGAACGGGTTACATATCGTCACCAAATTTTGCTGGCAAATTTGGTTGGTCAATGCAACGATTGTCCAAACTTTGTGTTTTTGTTATTCAAAGGTCAAGGTGAATGTTGAAAGTCACAGATTATGGTAACTATTTCTTTCTTATTTATGTATTAAATTTGAATTACACCATATTCAAAATGCTACTAAATAGTGTTACGCTGACCTTATTATAGATACATATTCCAATGGTTAAGATTCAATGTGATCATAAATGTAATTATATATATATACTCCCACCAACAGTCAAGACGAGTGTCCATGTTTTAATCCACTACACACAAGTACCCTCTATCACGCTGTGGTATAGTGGATTAAAGTAGGGGTTGTTCTGACTGTCGGTGGTTCAAGTCCGGCTGTGAGTATAATTTTTTTTTTTAGTATACATATCTATATACAGTATATACTGTATATGAACCGATTTTACCTAAGAGATTCAATACTATTTGCAGAATTCTAGGTCGCAGAGTTGCGTATGCAGTTTTTTTGTTCTTTTTTGGTCATGCAAAAACTGCACACCTACTTTATTTTGTATACGGCTTTTACCTCCGGACATAGGCCTATAGCCTGTATATTCAACCGCTCAAAACGTTGAAACCAGGAAGTCTTTTTCCAGACAGTGAATGAGACATTGAGATAGTTTGATCACTTCAATCAGCTCGTTTATGGCCTTACCATCGTAGACCATGGCGCCTGGCCGGTCCCTCGTGGCCCTGTGGCAAGATCTGACTCCTCAAAGCTGCTTCGCCACTATCTCGCCGCCTCGCTCACGGTATCGGACCCTCCCTTTCCCAAACGCCACCAATTGAGTTCATAACTCACTACGCACTGCCCCCATTAGCATATTTTGAATATGGGAATATTCATACAATGCTAATTTATTTACTAGAGACAGCGAGGGTACTACAAAGAGTTGGTGAATGGATACGAGCTAATGAGACGAAATGCTTTCTTTTCTACTTTATCAAGCATTGCTGTGTTAGAGGATTCTCCCCACACATGCAAACAACACTCAATACATGGACACACACATGTGTCCCTGTACAGAGCAAGAAGCTGTGCAGGGTCAAAAAATAACCCAGTGGCAATTGAGCACACCCTGCTTCTGGGAAGCTGTTTTAGCACGAGTGGTAATATTTTTTTCCAAATGAGATCAGATGAAAAAGAGACACCGAGAATACTGAGAGAAGACGAAAGGTTGATGTGTGCATTGTTGAAGAATAAGGGATAGTCCTGTGGGAGTTCTTGATGGATAGATAAGTGGATAAATTGGGTTTTGGAAGCACTGAAAACAACAAAATTTGCTATACCCCAAATGGAAATGGTTGATAGTTCAGAAGATAAGAGTTTTATTGCAGCATCACCTGACTTTGTGAGTACTTGCTTGCTTGGGGGTTCTGAAAAACGATTTGAATAGTGCAAAGTAGAGTCATTAGCATATGACTGGAGGCACAGTTGAGAAAATAATTAATGAATATTAGAAAGATAATTGGATAGGACAGAACCCTAAGGGAACAGTGATAGGTTAGGGAAGTGAACGATGGCTGTCCACAACCACAGATATGGAATGGCCAGAAAGGAAATTAGAGATAAAGGCACAGATAGAGGGAAAGAAACCAAAGAAGGGTAGTTAATAAATTATAGATTTGTGCCAGACTCTATCAAAGGCCTTCGATATGTCTAGCGCAATAGAAAAGGTCTAACCGAAGTCCGGAAAGGAGGATGACCAAGAGTTATTAAGATATGAAAGATCACCAGTAGAGCGACCCCTAATGCCCCTTTCCCACTGATGCGATTTCATACGATTTTCGTCGCAGGACGTAGTCTTGTCAATTCGCAACGAATTTGTGCGATGTCAACGATTTTGACCGTTAAAAAACGTTGACAAGTTTACACTCGGTGACGATGTCGCCGATGGTTAAGACAAATCGGCGACATTATGTGACCTCATCGGCAAATTGAGCGATGGTTCGCCGATGACCTCGGCGAGAACTGTCACATTTGAATAATATAATGCGAAGGATGAACGAATCCTCGGCGTATGTTCTGCGACGTCTTCGGCGAATTAAGCGATGGTTCGGCGAATACCTCGGCGAGATTATCCGAAAACATTTTGCATATATTTCATGGCACAAACATAAGAACATAAGAAAACGGGAGTCTGCAGAAAGCCGATCGGCCCACACAAGGCAGAGCCCTGTCACACCCAACCCCAATTACAAGGCCTAATTTTAGACCCAAACTCCACTATTGCCTTGAGGACTGACCTCCCCAAAACTCGACGCCTAAATGACACGAAAGTATTGACAACGAAATGGGGTGAAATGTCTTAAAACCGCCAAACTAATGGGCCGAACGTCATAAAATATGAAAACTAATGGGGTTAACCATGAGTAAGAAAAGGGACCACAAAAACGACCCATCTCCCCTTAATTCGGAGATTGGCAATGTCCGGCTTCGCCGGAGACATTTTTCTACCGAAAAATGTACAAATTTAGCTTGGTCTCAAAACAAAATATATATATGTTGGCTCGCTACCGCTCACCAGGAAAATATTGAAATCTGGATGGGGGTAAAAGTCTTAAAACAGTAGGCTGAACGGGGCCGAACGGATACAAGGCAAAGAGAGAGGGAGAGAAAGAGAAAAAAAAAACGAGGAGAGAGGGAGAGAAAGAGAAAACAAAAACAGCGAGATGGGCTCAATGTTAGCGTTACGGCTTAAAAATTGAGCCCACCTCGCCTTTTTTTGTTTTCTCTTTCTCTCCCTCTCTCCTCGTTTTTTTTTGGTTTTCTCTTTTTTAGGACTAGTGACAGAGATATGTTTATGGTCAGAGGAGCTCAAAGGGGAGAAAAGATCGACAGTATAAGAGGAAGGGTTAGAAGTTAAAATAAGTCAAGGATGTTGGGCCGATCTCCGAAAGTTATCCTTACCTTTACCTTACCTTTAGATACCTTTAGATGTGTTCGCCACTCTTCTAGCGGCACCAAGGAACGCGACGCCCCACGTTATGGGTGGTGATTTGGTGCAGTAGACTGTTTGAAGCGACACCTCGCTCCCTTGCGAGGATGGGCTCGTCTGGCACTTTTTGCAGTTCGACATCTAGGGCTCTCTTGAAGTTGTCTAACGAGATGTCCCTCATGTCTCTTACTCGCCGTGGGAGTTTGTTGAAGAGACGTGGGTCTCTGTGTGATAACCAGCCCTCTCGCAGAGAGCCCATAGCACCCCTGTTATTCAATCGGGGGATTTCGCATTCCCAGCCTCTCCTATCACTGAATTTCATGACTATCGGAGTATGTAGGTTTGGTACTAAACCCTCTGCGATTTTCCACGTGTATATTATTAGGTAACGTTCTCTTCTGCGTTCCAGTGAGTACAGATTCAGTGCTCTTAAACGCTCCCAATAGTGTAGGTGTTTTATCGAACTTATATGCGAAGTTAAATTTTTTTGTACACTCTCTACATCATTTATTTCACCTGCTTTGTATGGGGATGTTAATACGCTACAGTATTCAAGCCGCGGTAGCACTAGAGATTTGAAGAGCGTTTCGCAGCCGCCACTTTGACCTGGTTATGTACTTTGAAACCCATATTTTCAGACATTAATACCCCAAGGTCTTTCTAACTGTCTTTCCGTTCTATTATGTGGTTAGATTCTGTTAAGTAATTTGTAATTTCTTTAACACCATTATTATCTCCGTACCGTATTAATTGGAATTTTTCTTCATTGAATTGCATGTTGTTTTCCCTGTTCCACTGGAACACTACATTCATGTCTTCCTGCAGTCGGCCGGTGTCCTCTTGTGTGTTTACTATCTTGCTTAATTTTGTGTCATCAGCAAAAGACGACACCGTACTGTGTCTGGTTTTGGTATCTTTGTCGCAAATTAGTATTAATTAAATTAACAGATTAATTAATCAAATTAACAGAAGGGGCGCTAGCACTGTTCCTTGGGGCACTGAGCTTTTGACATCCGAAGGCTCAGATGTGACTTGGTTTACTGCTACTGATTGTTTTCGGTTTACGAGGAAATTGTGTATCCACCGTCCGATTTTCCCAGTTATACCTTTTGCTTTCAGTGTGTGGGCTATCATACCATGGTCACATTTATCAAATGCCTTAGCAAAATCGGTGTAAATGACATCCACGATTTTCTTTTCTTCTAGCGCTTTAAGAATTTTGTCATAGTGTTCCAAAAGTTGTGAGAGACATGATCTTCCCGCTCTAAACCCATGTTGACCGGTCGGTATTGTGTAGTTCATTTGCCTCCATGAATGTTGAAATTTTGCTTCGCAGGACTCGCTCGAAAACTTTAATGATGTGAGAGGTTAGAGCTACCGGGCGTTAGTTTTTTGGTAGTGCTTTACTCCCTCCTTTATGTAGTGGGGCAATTATTGCGTTTTTCAAGCTATCTGGTATGTCACCAGTGTCTAGACTCCTTCTCCACATTATAGCCAGGGGTTTTGAGAGGTTTTCCTTACATTTCTTCATTAGGATCGAATTCCATGAGTCTGGGCATGGTGCCGAGTGGGATGGCATGTTCGAAATGGCCTCTTCTATGTATTTTGGACCGAAATCAATATCGAGCATCTGGGGGGTTTCCGTGGGGGAGGTTTCCATGAAAAATATATTTTGGTCTCTGATGACTTTTGTTTCATCAGGCTCACTGAATGCCATTTCATACTGCCTGCTTAAGAGTTCGCTCATTTCCTTTTTGTCCCCTGTGAAAGAGCCGTCCCCTTTGCTCAGTGGGCCGATGTTTGATGTTGTTTTAGCCTTTTGTTTGGCGTATGAAAAGAAGTATTTGGAATTTTCCTTTATAATCTGCAATAGCTTTGCTCTCCTCTTCCATATGTTGTAGTTCATATGATATTCTTAGCCTTTGTTCAATTTCCACAATTTCTCTATCTATTTCGGCTTTTTGCCTATCCTGTAGATTTTGATGTGTGCGTCTTTGTGCGAGTATTTTCTTCTTCTGTACAGCCTGCTCCTTTCCCGATCTTGTTTGCTTCTTCGTTTTGTTTGTCTTGCAGGTATATGGTGGCTACAGATTTGGGTCATGGTTTCTGTTATTAAGACTAGACATTCTGCTGGTGTCAGGTTATTCATTAAATCTTCCCAGTCTATTTCCTCCATTTCTTGATTTACCTCTTCCCACCTAATGTTTTTGTTATTGAAATTAAATTTACTGAAGGGACCGGTTTTTGTTCTCGATTCTGAGGTTGTCTGTACACTTTCTAAGGTTGTTTTTATCTCAATTAATTTATGATCTGAGTATGTTGTGTCCGATATGTTAATGCTGTGTACTAGAGAGTCGTTGTTAGTGAAGACCAGGTCTAAGATATTGTTTTCCCATGTGGGTTCAGCAATATGTTGGGTAAGACTAAAAAAATCGCAAAGTTCAAAAAGCTCTCTCGTATTAGTATTTGCTTCTCCGGTGTTATTTGCCACTAACTAGTATTCTAGTTGTCTCCATTTAATGTTTGGTAGGTTAAAGTCTCCTAACCATTTAATATTTGGTGTTGGGTTCCCCAGGGTTTCCACTTATGATTTTATTTTGTTGAGCTGGGTTTTGAATTCTTCTCGGGATGAGTCTGGAGGCCTGTATGTAACAATAACTGCTAAATTTAGGGATTCTATTTTAACTCCAAGTATTTCCACCACTTCATTACTGTTATTTAGGAATTCAGTACATATCAGTGAGTCATGTATGTACAAGGCTACACCTCCAAGTGATCTATGTGTTCTGTCCGCCCTATGTAGGTTGTAACCAGGAATCCATACCTCACTATCTTCCTGATCTTTAATGTGAGTTTCTGTAAGAGCCGCAAATATAGCGTTTCCTTCTTCTAGCAGGCCCCTAATAAATGGTACTTTGTTCGTGGTTCTATTTTTTAGGCCTTGGATATTTGCAAACAATATTGGGGAGGGATTGTTTGGAGTACTATGTGTACCTAATAGTCTTCGGAATGTATTTGCCACTCTTGCGAGGCAAGGAGGTGCTCGAGGTGTTCTATGTGCTCTTCCATCTCCCTCAGTCTCTTCATCTTCGTCTGCCCTTTCCCTCCTTGCCTTTTTCCTCTGTCTAGTTCTCGCATAGCTAGAGAGTTTTTTGGACTACCATTCGTGTTAGGTCTAGCATATCTCCAAGTCCCTTTAATATTAAAGGCCGGGCATTTCATATTGTAGCAGGTCTTGTTCTCAAGTGATGTCTTGCAAAGGGACGGGTGGTGGTATTTGCAGGTTTCACCAAATCTACATTTTCCATGACTGGTTATGTTGTTGCAAATTTTGGGATGAGCAAATCTACATGAATTCCCATTATATTCGCCCTTTTGACCAAAGTAGCACCTTCTTTCCAGATAATATCTGCACACTGGTGTAGACAACCCCAGTAGGTGTGGCTGGGGCTGCGAGGGGTTATGTGGTGAGCTAAGTGTGGTTGTGGGTGATAGTGGGCTTGGTGAATGGGTGGGTGAGGCCTGCAGGGGGGTGGAGTTACGGGTGGTCGGTTGTAGGTGGGCAGGTGGCAGTGGTGAGGGGGGAGGCGATGTGGAAGGGGAGCCTGATATGGGGGCTTGTTGCATCCTACGTTGATCCAGCAAATGTATTTGATCAACAGCAGTAGGGTGGTCAATGGCCATAGATGGGATTAATGTGGGGGATTTCTGGGTCTGGGGAGGTGTGGGGAGATGTGCGGCAGGGTTTGTGGATTTGTAGGGTGCGAAAGGTTGTTGTTCGGCAGGCGATGTGTGTTGATGTGCAGGAGGTAATGTGGGCTTTTTCATGGGAAGGTGTGGGTGTGGGGGTTGTGATACTCTAGTATGGGCCCTGAGGCCCCAATAGTTCCCCATTTTCTGTGAAAAATAGCTATGTCTTGGTTATATTTCGGTCTATCTTGTACTTCTGTATTTTCTACAGTCTGTATGACTTGCCATGTGATATCGAAACAACTATCGCAGAAATGGAGGTTCTTCCCTCTTGTATTGTACGCCTCATTTATTGGTATCAATCCTATGCAAATCCAGTGGTATGGTTGCTTGCATATCCGACATGCGGTGCCTCTATGCATGAGTATATTCATCTTACACCTCGTACAGTTGTCTCTGGTAGAAATTTTTGTTTGTTTTGTTGTGTTTGTTTTTGTTTTTCCACCCGCCCTTATATGTGGGAGAGAGAGAGAGGGGGGGGGGGGGGGCGTGGAGGACAAGGAGGTGTTTGTTACGCGGTTTGTGGTGAGTAGGGGTGGAGTGCCACTCGTGTTCACTCGTTATGTTTAAACTTTAAGTATCTTTAAGTAACACTTTCAATAATTATCTTATGATACAGGTGGGTTGCTGAACCAACTGCTCTAGGTCATTTAGAATAAGAATTATGTTTTAGTGTAGGCTTGGTCACCAGGTTGGTCAGTGGAATGAGAGGAGAGCCATTGGTGGTGGTGATCGTTGAAATCTCCTAAGATGGAGATTTCTGAAAAAGGAAAAATGGATAGGAAGTGTTCCACTTTAGTGTTTAGATAGTCAAAGATTTTTTGAAAGTCAGTAGAGTTTGGGGAAAGATAGACAGCACAGAAATATTTAGTAGGAGAATGACAGGATAGTTTGTGCCATAAAGTGAAGAATTCAGAGGAGTCGAAATCGGGAACACGAGAGCAAATAAGTTTGTTATGCACGTATGCACAACATCCAACTTTGGCTCTTTTGAAACTAGGAGTAGAGAAAAGTAGGAGGATACAGAGATGAGGCTGCTGGCAGTTACTTCAAGACACCTGAGTTTCAGTGAGGAAAACAAGATCGGTTTGTATAGGAGGAGAGTTAGTGGTTCCACAAGAGAGAAAGTTAGGGAAAAAGGCCGCAAAATATTGCGAAGTCAATAGTAAGAGTAACAGGGCCGATAGGTCCAGATTATTTCGTGGGGTCGTTAGAGGAAGGTCAGGCGAGTGTTGCGGCATTTACTGGGGACTCCGAAGCTGGGCTATTTTATTTTCTCATTTAGTTTTTTTTTTTTTTTTTTTTTTTTTTTGTGTGTGGCAGAAAGAAGTGTGGTGTGCTTGTTTAGTGAAGTGAAGTAGATAGGAGGAGGAGGTGTTTGTGGGAGCTAGTTGGATCAATTGGCTTTATAGGCAGGTCATTGGAGAATTAATCCTAACTCTTTACAATTCCTTAGTCCGCTTTCTTCTGGAATACTGCATTCAATCCAGGTGCCCTTACTACCAAAAATATATAAACAAGCTAGAACGAGTTCAACGTAGAGTTACCAAAATGATACCTAGCCTAAAGAACAAACCGTACGAGGAGCGTCTTAGAAAATTAAATCTATTTCCTTTAACACAGCGCAGATTAAGAGGCGACTTAATTCAAGTGTTCAAAATCATCAAAGGCATCGACAATGTGAACTGTAGTAAGTACCTCACTATCGATCAATCTAATTACACACAGGGAAACGGATGTAAAATCATTGTTAAATCTTTTAACTCACATGAGTCGAGTCTAAGAATTTCTTCTTCAATCGAGTTGTCAACTTGTGGAATGGGATTCCCCGAGATGTCATTGGCTGCAACACCGTTAATTATTTTAAACTTCGCCTAGACAAACACCTTGCCTTAAATCCACGACTGACTGCGTTTGTAAATGAATAACTTTATCCTCCCCTCAGTTACTAACCCATATGTCCCCTACTAACTTCCTAGTCCTGCCACGTTAGTGGCAGGGCAGTAGTTCCCTTTCCAATGTTCCCTTACCCACTCTAAACCACTGTTTGGACACTTGATCCTCAGTGTTTTGGAGGACAAGCAACCTAGAAGGGTCACTAGACCTGTTGTTGCTTGATTTCCTTTGTACTCCTTTGTACTCCTTTGATTATTTCACTGTGCACACCAACAATTATCTGGACTCTCTCAGAATGAATCCGTGTAATTACTAAGGCAACAGCACGGTGAACTTTATAAATATTCTCGCAGGCGGAATAAAATATTGACTTCTCTCTCTCCCTACCTCTCTCTCTCTCTCTACCTCTCTCTCTCTCTCTCTGCAAAGCCCACTGGCAGGAGAGAAAGGTCAGGTGTGAGAGAGAGAGAGGGGGGAGGGAGAGAAGGGTGGGGGGGTGAGAAGGGAGGGAGGAGAGTGGAATGAAACGGGGAGAAATGAGGGAGGAGAAGAAGGAGGAAGAAGGGTAGTGGAAGAGGGAGGAAGGGGAGTGGAATGAAAGTGGAAAGGGGGAAGTGAGAGGGGAAGAGGAAATATAACGAGGAAAGTACAAAAGGAAGAAAATGCGAGGCATGGCAAGAAGGAAGGGGATTCGAGGGAAGCAAGGAAGGAAGCAGAGGAAAGGAAGGGGTGTGGGGAAGAGGGAAGGAAGGGAGGAGTGGAAGAAAAGGATGAAAGTGCGAGGAAAGGAGGGAAGTGGCAGAGAGGGAAGACAGTTGGATGGCTGGAGTAAAAGACTGTGGGGAAAAGAAAGGGAAGAGACCGGAAGGAGAGAAAGTGACTTCTAACTATGAAAATGAAAAACAAATTATTTTTAGGATGGAATATAAATTAATTGGGAACAATGGCGTAGGAAGAGAATGGGCGAGAAAGAGAGAGGTTGTATAAAGCAAAATGAAGAAGGGAGAGTACAGAATACATATACAGAGAGAGAGAGAGAGAGAGACTATTGGCAATGGAATCGAGAAGTGGTTGAACAACAGACAAGTGGGGAAGGTTAAGTGAGGAGAAACTGGTGACAAAGGAATAGCAAAACGAATAGAGTACAATAAGGATATATTCAAAAGAATGGGGACAAAAGGGGTAGCAAGGGATAATAATAAAAAGGAGGAAATTACAACCAAGATATTTGTCTACCGAAAAATGTACAAATTTATCTTGAGGGGGGTCTAGGGGCTGTTTTTCTAAGCTTGAGGGAGGTCTAGCGAGCAAACTAAAGAAAAAATGAAAAAAAATAAAATTAAAGAGACCAAAAAAAACAGCCACTAGCCCCTTAAGTATATAGATTTCACATATAACTAAAAGGATAACCGGAGTTGCACAAAATAGAAGTAGGAGCGATTTTTTACCGAGACTGTACTTCATGATTCAAACCAATCTTTGTTTTAGTCTATTTTTTGAAGTTTCCAGATACACTTCAAACTATAACACATCTTTACTATTCATTTATTCTCACTATTATTGAATACACCAGCAAGTACGTTACCGAGGAAGAAGAAATGTATAAAGGGAAGGAAAAGAAAAGCCGTGAGGGAGAGAGGCAAACTAAGAAGTAAGGTGTCAAGAGATTAAGTTGACAAGTAGACAAGTGGTGTAAATACCAACACGCTCCACCTCCACTTCCACTCTCACTCTCACTCTTGCTCTGGGTTGCATCCATTCGGCCCCATTCAGCCTACTGTTTTAAGACGATTGTCCCCATCCAGGTGTTGATTTTTTCCTGGCGAGCGGTAGCGAGCCAGCATATTTCTTGAAGTGTTTTTGATAGCAGGCTAAATTTGTAAATTTTTCGATAGAAAGATGTCTCCGGCGAAGCAGGATTTCTCCATACAATGCTGGCTCGCTATCGCTCGCCAGGAAGAAATCGACACCTGATTAGGATAAACGTCTATAAACAGTAGGCTGAATGGAGCCGAATGGATACAAGCCAGAGAAAGAGAGAAAATGAGAGAAACAAAGCAGGTCACCCCCCTTAAGTAGAAAAGTAGACAGGCGACGAGTGAAAATACCAACAAGCTCCACCTCTCTCTCTCTCTCTCTACTACCCACCTCTCTCTTTCTCTCTCTTCCCTCTCTCTTTTTCTCTCTCTCTTTCCTCTCTCTCTCTCTCTTTAGTAATTCCTCTCTCTCTCCCCCCCCCTCCCTTCCTCCTCCTGCTCCTCCTCTTCACTTGCACTTTGTCTCTCACTAAACATCTTCCTGGAATGTGCACCGGTGACCTTTCCGATACATACCCCCTCCCCTTCTGTTTATATATTTTGTATTAATTATTAATATATTTTTCTACTACATACCCTTCTATTCTCATGGGTGTGTTTTTAAAAGCTTGATGGAGGTCTAGCGAGGACACTAAAAAAGTATAAAATTATAAATAAATTAGCGTATATATAGCCCCCCCCCCCCCCCCCAACCCCTTTAAGGGATAATTGTGATAGATTATACACCTTTGCTTGGTAGATTGTCTTTCCTATCCTGTATAAAGGCGCCTAATGCTAGCCAGGATAACATGGAGAAATACGTATTCGAGATAAATTTGAACATTTTTCATCCGGCTCCTACAATTACAGGCTCGCTATCGCTCGCCAGGAAAAAATCGACACCTAAATGGCACGAAAGGTCCTAATATTGACAAAGAAATGGGGTGAAAGGTCTTAAAATCGCCAAACTAATGGGTCGAACTTCTTAAAATCTGAAAACTAATGGGACTAAAGATGAAGGAGAAGGGGGACCATTAAAGCGACCAATCTCCCTTTAAACCCCTACAGTCCCTTCTAAACTTAATCAAATATTCTAACAGTAGCCAGCATGACAAGATGTAATGATGGGCTTAATTTAGACGGGAAAGTCTCAGTCTCAGTCTCAGTCTCTCTCTCTCTCAGTCTCTCTCTCTAACTCCCTCACTCACTCACTCACTCATTCGCTCTCTCTCTGGAAGGGGGAACACGAAACTAGGTCAAGACAATGGATTCTTCTAGTTTACACGACGGCTTATGATCGGGTCTTTGATGGTCCCTCTGTCTGTCTGTCTGTCTGTCTCTCTTTCTCTCTCTCTCTCTCCCTCCCTCTCTCTCTCTCACTGTCACACACACACAGCACAAACACATCCATACACAAAACACAGACATTAACATGCACTCAACCACTTACACAAATGCACATACACACCCACACACATACTGAAAGACAGACAGACACGCACATACACACCGACGCACACATGCAATCAAGCTGTCTCCCAAATTCAGACATAATCACTCGCACACACACTCTCTCTCTCTCTTTCTCTCTCCCTCCCTCTCTCTCTCTCTCTCACTGTCACACAAACACACAGCACAAACACATCCATACACAAACACATCCATACACAAAACACAGACATTAACATGCACTCAACCACTTACACAAATGCACATACACACCCACACACATACTGAAAGACACAGACACGCACATACACACCGACGCACACATGCAATCAAGCCGTCTCCCAAATTCAGACATAATCACTCGCACACACGGGCATAAACACAGATCTCAGTGAATCTCCCAAATGCATACACACACACGCACGTACAGTCTATCACGAATACACAGTCCACACACACAAATCAATGACTAGCAGCATTTATTCATTCATTCATTCATCTCTCTCTCTCTCTCTCTCTCTCTCTCTCTCTCTCTCTCTCTCTCTCTCTCTCTCTCTCTCTCTTTCTCTCTCTTTAGCAACTCCCAATTTTGATCATTCACTGACGGTGGATAAATCTGACCTATAACAGTTATATGCAGAGTAATAGTTACAGTACGGTACCAAACAATGCATTCAAGTAGAAACGGATGCCTTGAAACTGTATTGGGCCACTTCAACACAAAGTTTCAATATAAGTACCGGTATAATTATTGAGTAATCATATTCTGTAATGCACTAGTACGGAGGTTTCTGGAATAGGTTGTACAAATCTGGTCTCCATCACTCAGAAAAAGTTATAGAGCGATTAAAGAGAGTTCAAGTTAAGCACACTCAACTTCAATTAGGAGACTTAGCTGCCAACATAGAATGAAAAAAACGAGCCATTGTTGAAAGACACAGATATAATGGTTTTTAAAATGAGTACCGGTACCGTATATTTGATAAACAAAAATCCTATATATCATTAGCTGAACCTGGAGCGAATTTAATGATAAAGTTATAAAGAGTTATATAGAGCAGATTAAGAAGAAAAGTAGAAACCGGTAATATTTTGCGCACCTCGTAATGAGTATACTTTTTGTTCTCTCCAGTGCCTTCCTCCAATGGACCACAATGCGCTTGGGATAATATTCGTTGTAACCGGTTGTAATTGTGGGCCAAGGAAAGTGCACTCAGCCGGCCGGAAGAGGGTATTGACCGGTGTGGGGGTGGTACACTTGGATACCATAGTCTATAGCCCACTCATACACATTCCTGGACTTCATCTATTTCCAATTATGGAAGTATATCTCTGAAAACGAATTTATGAATATAATTTTCTATAAATCAATTACAAAACTATATATAAATTATATACTATTTATTGAAAACCAAGTTTTATCCAAAAAAAAATCCATATAGTTATAATTGCAAAACATAAGGGGTCTACGAATGTTTATGAGTGGGCCAGAGATTATGGCATCCGAGTGTACCAGAAGGGTTGGTAAACTCTTCCAATCACACATTCACCTATTATTTTACCTTACATTAGTTAGTTAAAATAGGACTTCAGAGGCTATCAACCCTTCTGGATTATTAAGCCAGCAGGCTGTAAGTCAAGAATAGCGTCAGAACTGGAGCCCCTTTTCGATAACTTCAGCCCCTTGCCCTACATGAAATCACATCACACTCATATTGTATTGTACAGCACAT
The DNA here is from genome assembly GCA_032716605.1 of Paralithodes platypus. Classification (NCBI taxonomy): domain Eukaryota; kingdom Metazoa; phylum Arthropoda; class Malacostraca; order Decapoda; family Lithodidae; genus Paralithodes; species Paralithodes platypus. The sequence goes on along the minus strand of CM064487.1, from coordinate 58,015,061 downwards.
TTGGCGATTTTACGCAGCCTAGGAATTACTTCTACAAATCATAGGGATAAAAACAAACTCAATTATTTTCTTGACTCCCGTACACTCTTCCTAAGCTGAATAAAAAAGTCTATTGGTAGTTAGAATAAAATTAATTAATATTAAAACGGCGTCGAACTACTGAAAATGTATAGTTACGTATATTGCTCTTCTATTTTCAAATATAATTCAGACTACCAGTAGGAAAAAAAATCACTAAGGAGACAATACCTCCACACGACTTTTTCCAACATGTAGACAATTCTTATGATTCACAATATGACTACAGGAGAGGGCAAAGTGAGAAAGTTATAAATAATGTTTTGGGTATTATAAATAAAAAAAATGTGGTAGCGATAATGAAACTTTTCAATTAGATACGTTTATAATATTCAAGCCAATAACAAATGATATATCATCAGGTTTAAAAACTGTCTTGAAATACAGAGGGTTTTAACCTGTGACTAAGCAACACTCTGCTTAAACTAAATGATACCGTCCGGTGGTTGAGAGAATACATAAGAACGGTATGATTGAACAGACTATTCAATTCACTGGCTTTCCATGTATAGGCTAGCTAGCTCGAATGGAAGCGAAAAGACCAGTGAGAGAAATGACCAACTACCATCTGCTTCCTCCCCCCCGACCCCCCACACACCCACACACACAGGGCAACCACCGCACCCACGCACCCGACTGTGTATAATCGATCAAATCTCTTTCACGCATGCATTCCAAGCACAGTGACCGGTATACCAATCAATACACCTCACTCAAACACTAGTAGGCTATACCTCCAATAACAGGCAGGTATATACGGTTACAGAATACACAGTTGGTAATGCATGGAGGGTGAATGAACTTGTAATGAAGGTGGATATTGGTTTTGCATAGGTGAATCTCTGATATGGTATAGTTGGGTTATTAATAGAGAGAGAGAGAGAGAGAGAGAGAGAGAGAGAGAGAGAGAGAGAGAGAGAGAGAGAGAGAGAGAGAGAGAGAGAGAGAGAGAGAGGAGAGAGAGAGAGAGGAGAGTAGAGAGGATAAGAGAAGATAAGAGAGAGAGAGAGAGAACTACCTAGAGCTACATAGATCCACAGAGCACACAAACCTCAAGGTCCCTTTAAACTCGGCAGTCTGGCCTAACCACTATAATATGCATATAATGCATATATACACATACACACATACACATACATACATATACATATATATATATACATATATATACACATACATATACACATACATACATACACACATATATATACAGTATATATATACATACTGTACAGTGCACACACATACATATACATACATTTTTTTTTTTGTTTTTTGTTTGTTTTTTCCATTCATATCACCCCAGCCCTCTGCAGATAGAGGTCAAGCGTTCCCTTGAAGGCGTTTATAGTGTCGCTCGCTCCCACCTCACTCCCCCCAGCCTCCCTCTCTCCTCCCCCCTCTTCACTCCCCCACCACTCTCGCTGGTAGTTTATATTCCCCTCTGGTCGCCACACCTGTAGGGTGAAGAAACTCTTTGTGACAACTAGGTTTGCCTTTTTGGTTTTTAATTTCATTCCATTACCGCGAGTTTGATTAGTAGTGTTTAATGTGAATAGTGCATTTACATCGACTTATGTTTGGTCGAAAACCTGTTTATTAGCTTAAAGCACTCAATAAGGCTGACCCCTCAACCTCCTCTTTTTTAATGATAACAGGTTCAAATCGTTTAAGAGTCTTAAATTTCTTCATATGGTTTATTATTTTTCTTAATGATGGTATCATCTTCGTCGCGTACGCTGTACTGAGCGAGTCTTACAATGTCCTTGATCAGATAAGTGGACCAGAACTGCGTCTTGCCACCATTTCCAACAGGTTGTGGGCCCTCACCATACTTTTGAACAGTGGCACTATTACGTTTTTCCATGTTTATATGCAAATTTTCGTTTAATAAAGCCCAATGCTATGTTTCCCTTATTTGCAGCTGCTAAACATTGGTCGTGGGAATTTAAGTTGTTAGGTTTTCAGATATTAGTACCCCTAGGGTTCTTTTACCCCTACCGTTGCGGTTTTTATTTGTTTCGCCATTCATTTCGTATTTGTATTTCATATTTTCTGCTACCAACCTGCAGCCACCTGACATTTCTCGACATTGAAGGGCATCTGCCATTTTTGTTTTTTTTTTCGACCACTCTGATATCTTGTTTAAATCAGATTGCAACGCATTTCCATCCCTTCGTTCAGGAGGACTGTATTCCCTATTTTTTGGATCGTCCTGGCGAATTTTGAAATGGTGTTTGGTTTTACCCCTACATCGATATCGTTAATGTAAAGGAGATCAACAGGACCGTTCCAAGGACTGAACCCTGTGGAACTCCACTAATTGACAGGCTCCCACTCTCATTTTTCTCCATGCTTGCGGTTTTCCCTGGAAATTCCCGTTCACTCCATTTATCACCACTCTCTGGTCTTCTGGATCCGTAAGCCAATTTTTAAATATCCAATAAAAGATTTCATCAACCCCCTTTGATACCTATCCTCTCCAGTTTATCCAATAGTTTTTCGGTGAGGCACCTTTTCGGAAAGCTTTTTTGAAAATCCAAGAATATTATATCTAGTGATTTTCGTCATGTCGGTTATATGTGAATAGTTTGTTATAAAATTCAATCAAATTTGTTAAGGATTACTTATTTGATCTAAAGCCGTGTTGACTATTTTTTTATTAGGTTGTTTTTGATTCGAGGTAACTCTACAATCTTATCTCTCTGATTTTTTCCTGTGATTTTTTCCTAACATTTGAAGTTAGGCTAATTGGTCTGTAATTACTTCTAGCTACTTACTTCGCTTGCTTTTGGGGTGGGGCCCTTGCTAACCCTTCTTGTATATTCGCGATAATGTTCGCATCGTTCCAATCACATCCGTCGGTAACAATCCCCTGTAGTAGTGATAAGTTAAATAGTTTGTGGTGTCAGGGGTTTTGCTATTTCGTCCCTGGACATTCTTAATTATTTTTCGGTTGGAGCATGTCGGGTCCCGGGTCTTATTTACATTTAAATTACTCAATTTGCTTTGTTACTAACTTTTGTCGGTAACTTATACTACGTGATTGGTGAAATCCCCTCCTATCGCATGAGTTGAGGTGGTTATTTTCACTGTAAATATCGATAATTTCTTCTGTGAAACAACGGGGTGAGCCAAAATATTTGTTGAGTCAGATTTGTGGGCCGTGTTTGGGTCGCCTGTTATGTCTCTTGGGTGCGTATGGCCATCTTTCTATTAGCGTGTTCCGATTACATGTTTTCCGCTTTCTTTCGTGTTTTATTTTTTGTTTTACGTAACTGTAGAATTTTTTTTGGGGTTTGTGGCAACTTTGGGTGCCTGTTCTCTGGCAAGAGTCATTTCGTAATTTTTGTTGCTGTTCTTCAGTTTCTTTTCGCTGTGTTCGCCTACTTATTGTTTTTTTTTTCACAATTCCCTTCTACTATTTTTGTACAAGTTTTTAATTACTTCAGTGTTTGTGTTATTTTTTACAAGTTTGTGGAGTTGAGAGAGAGAGAGAGAGAGAGAGAGAGAGAGAGAGAGAGAGAGAGAGAGAGAGAGAGGGGGGGGGGGGTAGAGTAGCCTGCCAAACGTCACAGGTAATGAAATGGTCGGACACAACTGGAGAGCCATGATGGGTACGTCAGCCAGGGAGGGTCACTGACATTCCAGCATACAGGGAGTTACCAGGGACAATAATTGACCACTTGCGAGTGTCCTTGGCGGCACGCACAACCTGTAGATATTGATATTTAGTAGAATTACCAGCTAAAATATGGTTGTAGTACATTTATGATTACGTAAACCCCAGTTCAATATACTTGTTATCCATCAGAAACCTACATTATTATTGTAGTATTTGATATCGATGTTTACAGCTCCAACTTCCTTATAAAGTGAAACTCGCAAGTGGGGAATTACTATGTAATTTACTTTGCAAGGCATCCCAGGCACGTAGAATGTTAATTTTTCAGAAAATTTCAAGTGGAGCCATTTGCAATTGATTAGCCTATGCAGCAAACAAATGCATGATACGGTATCAGAATTTGTTCACTTGAGTTAACTCTAAAACATCTTGTATTCAAACTTACCATCCTAATCATGAAATCTAGCCTATGTGGGCGAAACAAATCAGGTGTGATTGAAAATGCATTGGGAGGGGGCAGAAGGAGTGGGGGGAGGTAATAGATATCTATATAAAAAAAAAATCATGTGCAATAATTACAAAGTATACAAAGTACTGATTACGGAACGGTACCGGTACTCTCTTAAAATAATTTACTGAAATGTTTGCAACTTCTGAGGAAACTTGGTTCGTGTTGAAGAGATCTTTAATGGAATAACAAAAGTTCTACATATACTTCCAGTCAGGGTTGAGTGTTATATTAAGGCTAAAAACAATTAACATTCACTAATTACTGATCAACCACGTACTGTCAACCATCCCCCAAACCCTCTACCCAAAATCCTGCATGTAATGTCAACCCTCCAACCTACTACACAGATCCACCATGCACTCAGGTACCAGTACCGGTATCCCTCCCACCCACTACACTGATCCACCATGAACTCAGGTATCACTCCCACCCACTACTGTACAGTGATCCACCATGTACTGTCAACTCTCCCACCCACTACCCTGATCCACCATCAACTATCAAATCTCCCATTCACTACACTGATCTACCAAGTACTCAGCCCTCCCTCCCATCCACTACACTAATCCACCATGTACTCAGCCCTTCGTATCGCTCTATATACTGATTCTATAGATGCTTGCTCTTTATCCCCGCCCATATCTTATTTCACGGCCCCCACCCACGGTAATCTAAGCTACCTTACCATCTTACGCAACCCTTTCCTAGTTTAAATTAATTCTTTCCATATTATTACAATTATCATTATTATTATTAGTAGTAGTATTTATTATTATCAATATAGTATGAATTCGTTATTACTGATGATGAATGAGGCTGATGATTATTAATATCGTAATCTTTTTTTTACTACTACACCTACCGCAAAACTATTCTACTGCTACTCGCCGAATGACGAGTTAAAACACCCAAGGAGTCTTTAACGAACTTCTTAAATAAAGCTACTTACAGATGAGACAATGAATGATATAACAAAGCATCTCTCTC
>CM064487.1:57872358-58009760 GCA_032716605.1 Paralithodes platypus | reverse complement strand
GGTAATAAAATAGTGTAGCCAGTGTCTCCACCATTGTTCCAGAGCTGTGTAAATATTAACTAACATAAATTGTCCTGGTGGTGGTGGTGGTGGCAGAGGGCACGCCAGGGGGCTCTGATGTTGGCACATATTTATCACTGTTGTTACTATATATATATATATATATTATTTTTATTTTTTTATGTGAATAAGGGAGACACAAGGCATAACTGCCTGCAGCGAATGCCTTCCCCAGATTTCAAAGAGTGACAGGGCCGAAATCAAGGGAAGTTCGAGCTAAAATGCCTGGACACACGGAGTTTGAAGCAATTTAAGTCATTGGAAGAGGGAAAGACTGATTCAGGGAGAGAGTTCCAGAGCTCAGCAGTTGAATAGAAGAAAGTCTGAGAATAACATTTCACTCTTGGGTTGGAGAGTTGCACAGAGTAGGGGTGGGATTGTGTTGCAAGGCGGGTACTACGTACCCTACGTAGAGGAGGTGGTATACACTGGGAAAGCTCCGAGGAACACTGATTATTGTAGTAGCGATAGAATAGCGAGAGAGATGCAACATTGCGGCGAAGAGAGAGAGATTGCAGAGAGTTGGTGAGTGGACGGGAGTTAATGATACGAAAGGCTTTCCTTTCTACTTTATCTAGGAGTGTGGTGTGAAAGGATCCTCCCCACACATGTGAACAATACTCAATACAAGGACGCACTGTGCCCCTGTACAGAGCAAGAAGTTGCGCAGGGGTAAAGAACCCCTTGAGGCGGTTGAGCACACCCAGCTTCTGGGAGGCTGCCTTAGCAAGACTGCTAATACGGTCTTTCCAAGTGAGAGCAGAAGAAAATGAGACACCAAGAACATTGAGGGAAGATGAAGGGTTGATTTTTGTATTGTTGAAGAATAAGGGATAGCCCTCTGGAGGTTCTTGACAGGTAGTAAGATGGATAAATTGAGTTTTGGAAGCATTATATGCAACAAGGTTTTCTCCACCCCAATTGGAAATAGTAGCTAGTGTTACGACCGGGACTCGTATAAAACAAGGGCTCTTAATCATTGGACTAGAAAAGCACACAGCCACAACGGTAACACTAGATCCAACCCTCGAACTTATAATGCCGGCACACAAAAACACCTATACCCTCCAGAGTTAAATCTGCGATAGCGGGGTATCCTATAACTCGGTATAAATGCACTACTACTACAGGCTGATGATCTCTGATACAGCCTGATCACAACAACATACAATTACGTTAATAATGTATGCAAGGAAAAAGATAGAGAGCTTAATTAAATCACTGGAATGATTTAATGCAAACAAGAAGAAGGTATAATTAAAGTTACTCTAAACAATAATAAACTGTCACTCCTATATTAAAGAAAGTGAATGAAAGTCCTAAAGCATCGAACAGGAATCTTCTGAAGAAAGTCTGATGCTGCTTAATATGATCGAATCGGATTTTGAACTGTTATATAGAGTAGGAACAAGATATGACAAGTGTAGGGACATACAGTGTTAACTGGCACGGGAATAACGATAAATGCGCAATAGTATTATCTCCAACAACAAAAGAAGTACTTCCTCAGGCAACGCAAAAGCCTGCTCGGGTTGTGCAACTCAACAACAACCAAGGCTTACAATCAACGTGAATAAAAATGCTGCATACATAACATAAGAGTTTATAATCCTAATCGGGTGTCTGCTAGGCGAATAAAGTCTAGCTGGGATGTCGTAGGCTAGGAAACAATGGCTGAGCAAGCGGCTCGTAGCCTAGCGATGTCCATAAGACTGTACGGCCAAATTACGTTAAATGACGGGGTGCTCTCTTGAGAGATCCAGATCGCTAGTATCTGGTTCTCTCCTGGCGACCCACTCAAAGACAAAGCAAAACGAGTTAGCACAGTGTTGGGTGGCAGAGGCAAAATCCCTCACTCGCAACACAGTACTAAACTCACAAGGTACACAGTCAGAAAGACAACATAGGCTTCCCACGTATCCGTTGCGATTGTACAAGTTCAACAAAACCTGGTACACATCGGAAATCACAACATCAATAGCCTTACCCAAGTCTAGCATTAAATAGCCCAGCAGACAACCAAGAAATAGGTAGGGAGACACCGCGAGTGTGTCGAACCTCTACAGACAAAATGTTAACCCCTCCAAAATGTCTAACTAAACATGGAATATCTGAGAGCTTCAGCATATAATACGATGGCCGATGTATGAAATCGTGCAGAACCAAAGGGGAGTTATGATGTTAAATAGATTGGAAGATAAGAGGTAAGAAGTTGAGAGAGAGAGAAAGTGTTCTATAGGTAGAAGTTGGGGACAGGTAGCAAGGGAGGTGTGAAGGGTATGCTGGTCAGGCAAGCTCTGAAGAGAGTAGCTCCTCGGGACCCCCAGGATCACACAAAGGCAGCAGGGAGTGGGGGGGGGTCTACTTCCTGCTGCGGCAGGAGGGCTGCAAGGCGGCCAGCCACTCAGAGGGCCCGGCCGTGGCATGACATCACCGAGACAATACGTAACACTGCGCGGACTCCCCTCTGCCTCCTGCACTTACTCACTCACACTCTCTAGCTGTATCATTCAGTCTTATACATTAAACTTATAACTGATGATATAAAATATAATGCATTGTCACAGGCAAAAATAAAGACCACTTCTATACTGCCTGTGACATGACGATTCACAAGAAAGAAAGTACAACATTGTAGATAGACTGTAGCCCATTTCACTGCCCTGGCGAGCGCTAGTGGCTACCGGGAGGCGATTCTGCCAACGCTGGCAGGCGTCACACCCCGCCCAAGATATAGGACGCTCAACATTAGGCGAGCACGATATCTGACAAGGCAGAATGCCGACAAGACCCGTTACACATAGCCACTCCACCAGAAATGAAATGCAAAGGTCAAGTCTTACATAAAACAACATATCAACATAAAGAAAATCTTATAACCCCTCCCAAACATAATAGTATAATTTAGCCTACGATGCTCCCTGAGCGAGCTTCACAGAGCCCAGCCTCCTAAGTGAAAGACAGGTTTAACTTAGGACTTTAGCTATAACATTGGCAACTTACAATTAACTATCAAAAGAAAGAGTTTTTATGTGATTTTTTAATTTTAATGTTGTTTTTGACGGCTGCTCTACAGGGGCAAGCCTGATTTTTCTCCACTCTCAACACACACTGACTGAACGGCGAGGGTTCTCCTGCAAACAAACCCTCCCGTGACAAACAATCAGCCAAAACATTATCAGTGCCCTTAGCATGCCACACATCCAACTTGTGTTCCGGCAGCACAACAACACCTGACACTGATAAACTGCCCAGTTCATCACAAGACTGGCACTTCTCTTCGCTCTTTCCGGCAACGGGGCCTGCCAATAACCTTTCACTAGTTCTACCTTCGTGATTAGCGATGCAGCCCCGATGCGGTCTATGGTATCGTCAACTCTAGGTAATGGATAGGCGTCTGTCAGGGATAATGCTTCCACACTCTTGCAATCACCATACACACGGATCTTGCCACTCAACTCCGGTTGCAAACTCACTGGCAACGACCACTCACGATATCCCAGACCCTTTTTCCACATGTCGTCTAGCTCTGTTTTCACGACAGGCTGTTGAGCAGGATTTATACGGTAGGGAATTAAACTGAGCCTTGCACTGTCTCCAGCCTCCATGTCGGATTCTACCCCGTACATCAGGCCTGGAGAAGCAACAAACAGGCGGATGCTCTGCCACAGCCTAGTAAACAACTTATCTCGCAGAACAACATGCCTAGTGCCCTCCCACAACCCAGCCGAGACTGCAGTTTCTAACCTGTAGTCTCCCTCCTTCTCCACCATCGTCCCTAGAACAGCCAGGTCATGAGAGGGACAATCAGTACCACTTGTGCAGTCACTCCCATAGTTCATTATTGCTAAGGCTTCCCCGCCGATACCGTACATGCGGACCCCCGCATTCCTTACGACTACATCTGCCTGTGCAGCATCACCGCTTTTAGCGACATGGCCAGATATAGTCGGTCTATGGTAGGGCTGTTGCATTCGACTAGAGCAGCATTGGGAGGCTATACGGCGACCGGGCACATCCACTCCACAGCCAACCTCACCAATCTGCTCAATGTCCTCCTTCTGACCACCACCCTTGGCAGCCATGGGTCGACCTTGACCTGACAACCATGTCCAAGCCTCGTCGCCCACCTTGAACCACCGAAACAACGAGGCTAACGGTCTATTAACATTCAAGTGACCTGCCCGCGGAACATCTTGCACCGCCTGAGTTGTGAGGCTCGGGTGCTCGGCACGACCAGTGGGGTATGAACCGAGCTGGTGCTGGAGCGCTGCACACTGCTGCTCAGGCAGGTGCTCTAGCGCTTCCACAGCCACCAGACTCGTGTCCCCCGCCCACTGCTCCGCCGAGACATGACAATCCCTACTCTCCTCCGCCTGTGGGCTACTGCCCCCCTCTCCTTCTCCACCTTGGCCGCTGCAGACCAATGCAGGGACAGTAGGCTGCTCAGGTGGTTGCCTCACAAACTCCTCCAACAGGTTCACATGACATATTTCCCCGTCCTCGTGTGTGATAGCCCCGTTCCCACAACTCTCCTCCAACTGGGAACTACTAAGTTGCGGAGTGCCATCACGCCCAACCATGTCACTAGGGGTGACAGGTTCTGGGGCTACTCCGGAGCTCACCTCTGAGTCAAGTACTAAGCCGCTAAGGAGAGCCGCTGGAGCAAAACTCACAAAACTCCCAACTTTAGCTTGCTCCTTCCGACCGTTCCTCCGCTGGTCAAGAGACTGAGGAATAGGCTGTGACACTTTGGATGAGAGAGATCTTGTAACAACGCACGACATAGGTTGTACTTGACACTTCTCTACCCACTCCTATTCCTTCCTACTCACGTCGGCCGGCTTCTCGGCAACGACCAAGGGTGAAACCTCAGAAGTAGGCACCGCAAAGTCGTTGCCGAGAAGGAGGTCGACGCCCCCAACAGGCAAGTTCTCCACAATTCCAACATCCAACTCTCGTGTCACACCATCTACCTCCAGTTCCATCCTGACCAACGGGTATGACCTGATAGCATTGATACCTTGCACCACAACCACCCGTGCCGCGTTTATTGGTCTACCAGTAAAGTTCTTCATCAAAGTCTGAGAGGCACCCGTGTCTCGCAACAGCTCAACTCCATGCTTCTTACCAGCCCACTTCACGCAGCCATGCCCTCGATGGTCGCAAAAGACATCGCGGACAGGGTTCGAGCCTTCCGGATTCTTCTCCACTGGCTGTGTCCCAGCCTCTGACGTTATACCCCGGGCAAACTCAGACGACTTCGGGGACACCCCAATGTTGCGAGCCAAAGACACAACTGCATTAGGTAGCTTGCTTGGACATGCTCTTGCAAAATGCCACTTCTCATGACAATGAAAACACTCTAACTCCCCCTTGGGCTTCCCTTGAGGTGGGGAAGGGCCCGGACCATTGCTAAACGGGACGGTACTAGGTCAGTTTTGGTGTCGTTGCTCTTGTTCTTAGTGTAATTATGTGTATCAGTGTTTCGGGGAGGGGGAGGGTTACGCTCCTTATTGCCTGCATCACTTCTCTGTGCAAAACCGCACCCACGAATCAAAGATAACCGAAGGTCAGCCATCTCAGCTGCCTCCTGAAGAGTTTTCGGGTTTTTCTCTATAATATTCAACGTCAGATCGCCGCCCGTACACTTCAAAAATTGTTCTAGAAGCATCAGCTGTTTCAACTCCTCAAACGTCGATGCCTTCTCAGAACGCAGCCAGTTTCTAAATGCATCGGACAGATCCCGGGCATGCTCAAGAAAGGTGCACTCACGACCCTTCGTTACACCCCGGAACTTCAATCTGTACGTCTCTGGTTGTAACTCATATGCCCGCAGGACAGCCTCCTTCAATACCTCATAATCGATGCAAGACTCCAAGGGCAACGCATCATATGCCTTGAGTCCTTTGCCAACCAACCTAGAGGAAACAAGGGCTGCCCACTTAACCTCGGGCCATTGGTGCTCCCGGCACTTCTTCTCAAAACGCATGAAAAATTCGGTGACACCCGACTCATCAAATACAGGGACCAACTTGAGCAGGTGCGATAAAGACTGATCAAGACCTCGATTCCCAGAACCGAGACGCTGCCCTGTCGACTCCACCCTAGACTTCTCAAGATCTATGTCTGCACAGTACTTCGTAGACTCAGCCTGAAGCTCAGCTTCATGTCTGGCCTTTCTCTCCTCAGCCTGAATCTTAATCAACTCAATCTGTTGCTTAGCCATCTCAAGCTGGTATTCCTGCTGCTTAGCCATCTTAGCCATCTCAAGCTGGAAGATCATATCTGCAGTTAAACCTTGAGGAGGAGGAGATGCAACAATTGGAGACCCACCCAAGTGCAAACCACGCTGCCAGTGACTATCGGCCTGCGGGAACGTACCCGGCTCCGGAGCCCGAGGGGGCGCCATGGTAGGAGTCGAGTGGAATGGGGGCTGGGCCGAAGGTGCCCCAGCTCCCGCTCCACCCGAAGCCCCACGCACCCCTCCGAGCACCCAGGCCACCAGGTCACCTCTCGTCATGCTGCTAGTGCCCACATGACCCATGACCGCGGCCAAACACTGGAGACCATACCGATCAATCCCCGACACCCGGTCAACAGTAATAGGCATCTCCAGAAACTTCTTTGCATCCTCCTCACTAGTTATAACTCTAATGCCTTCTAACAAACCCCGCTGCTGCACCTCAGAGCCTGCTTCCCGTACTGTGTCCTCACTGTACACTGATCCGTCGTCCGACATATTGTCCACCGAAAATTCTCAACGTTTATAAAAAAAAGGAGTACCTAAACTCTCATGTGTAGCATTCACTCAAAAATGCTTGAAGACTCTTAAGTGTTATACTACTTGCCAAAAAAATTCCACGTGTCCACTATATTCCTTTAAAAAAAAAAAATGACCACAACACTCCTGCAATATTTCTCTAAGTTCACAAAATCCTATGCAAGGTCGCCATTTGTTACGACCGGGACTCGTATAAAACAAGGGCTCTTAATCATTGGACTAGAAAGGCACACAGCCACAACGGTAACACTAGATCCAACCCTCGAACTTATAATGCCGGCGCACAAAAACACCTATACCCTCCAGAGTTAAATCTGCGATAGCGGGGTATCCTCTAACTCGGTATAAATGCACTACTGCTACAGGCTGATGATCTCTGATACAGCCTGATCACAACAACATACAATTACGTTAATAATGTATACAAGGAAAAAGATAGAGAGCTTAATTAAATCACTGGAATGATTTAATGCAAACAAGAAGAAGGTATAATTAAAGTTACTCTAAACAATAATAAACTGTCACTCCTATATTAAAGAAAGTGAATGAAAGTCCTAAAGCATCGAACAGGAATCTTCTGAAGAAAGTCGGATGCTGCTTAAGATGATCGAATCGGATTTTGAACTGTTATATAAAGCAGGAACAAGATATGACAAGTGTATGGACATACAGTGTTAACTGGCACGAGAATAACGATAAATGCACAATAGTATTATCTCCAACAACAAAAGAAGTACTTCCTCAGGCAACGCAAAAGCCTGCTCGGGTTGTGCAACTCAACAACAACCAAGGCTTACAATCAACGTGAATAAAAAATGCTGCATACATAACATAAGAGTTTATAATCCTAATCGGGTGTCTGCTAGGCGAATAAAGTCTAGCTGGGATGTCGTAGGCTAAGGAGACTATGGCTGAGCAAGCGGCTCGTAGCCTAGCGAGGTCCTTAAGACTGTATGGCCAAATTATGTTAAATGACGGGGTGCTCTCTTGAGAGATCCAGATCGCTAGTATCTGGTTCTCTCCTGGCGACCCTCTACAAGTCAAAACAAAACGAGTTAGCACAGTGTTGGGTGGCAGAGGCAAAAGCCCTCACTCGCAACACAGTGCTAAACTCACAAGGTACACAGTCAGAAAGACAACCTAGGCTTCCCACGTATCCGTTGCGATTGTACAAGTTCAACAATCACAACACCAGTAGCCTCACCCCAGTCTAGCATTAAATAGCCCAGCAGACAACCAAGGAATAGGTAGGGAGACACCGCGAGTGTGTCGAACCTCTACAGACAAAATTTTAATCCCTCCAAAATGTCTAACTAAACATGGAATATCTGAGAGCTTCAGCATATAATACGATGGCCGATATATGAAATCGTGCAGAACCAAAGGGGAGTTATGATATTAAATAGATTAGAAGCATAAGAGGTAAGAAGTTGAGAGAGAGAGAAAGTGTTCTATAGGTAGAAGTCGGGGACAGGTGGCAAGGGAGGTGTGAAGGGTATGCTGGTCAGGCAAGCTCTGAGCAAGGAAGGCACAAAGGCAGCAGGGAGTGCGGAGGGTCTACTTCCTGCCGCGGCAGGAGGGCTGCAAGGCGGCCAGCCACTCAGAGGGCCCGGCCGTGGCATGACGTCACCGAGACAACACGTAACACTGCGCGGACTACCCTCTGCCTCCTGCACTTGCTCACTCACACTCTCTAGCTGTATCATTCAGTCTTATACATTAAACTTATAACTGAATATATAAAATATAATGCATTGTCACAGGCGAAAATAAAGACCACTTCTATACTGCCTGTGACATGACGATTCACAAGAAAGAAAGTACAACCTTGTAGATAGACTGTAGCCCATTTCACTGCCCTGGCGAGCGCTAGTGGCTACCGGGAGGCGATTCTGCCAACGCTGGTAGGCGTCACATATTTAACCAAATATTTTGCCATAATTGAGATGACAGGGCCTGGCCATCAAAAGCCAAGGCCAGCTAAGTACCTGCTCCTGTCTTCAGCTAGCAACTCACTTGACTCATGCCGTGTTGCTAGCATAAGAAGTAAACCACTACCAACCGAGCCCTACACCACCCAGGCCCAACCTCAATGACACCGAGTGAGGAGCAAACTAGAAAACGCTCCTTTCGACCAAGACATATACTATCTATCTATCTATTGCCTGATGCTGTGATCCCCGAAAGGGTGGCCACGAACGAACCGCCCCCATGCACCTCTGTCCCCAGTCAGTCGACGCCCTTCCTCCCAACCAGCACTGCCTTCATCCGTATACTTCCTCATTCCATCCATCCACCTCTCTTTCGGTCTACTCTCCCTTTCTGTCCTTCCACCTCGCTCTCGTACACCTTCTTAGTCATTCTCTCGCTTCCCATACGTTTCATATGGCCGAACCATCTCAAGGTGTTCCTTTTCACACTTTTCAGCACATGTACCTCTACACCACACCTCCTTACTTCCTCATTCGTCTGTCTACCCCTCCATGTAACTCCAAATGCAATTCTCAAGTAACTCATTTCCACCCCTCTCACTCTTGGTCTGTGTCTCTTCTCAAAAGTCCATGCTTCGCTTCTGTAATTCAGTGTCGGGATTACCACACTGTCATGCAAGGACTTCTTCACTTCCATACTGACCACCCTATTTCTTGTTAGTGCTTTCAGCATTCCTACAACCCTCTTCCCCTGTTGCACCCCCTCCCGCACTTCTTCATCCATAGTCCCATCTTTACTCAACACACTGCCCAGTTTCTTAAAAGAGCTGACGATCTCCATAGCCTGACCGTTCAACTTCACCTCACACTCTGTGATTTCACCCCTTTCGAAGACCATAACCTTGCTCTTCCCTGCATTTACCTTCAAATTCCATTTTTCGCACAATGTTCCAAACTCATTTACCAGACCCTGCAACTCCCATTCATTATCGCCTATCAGAACTGTATCATCCGCAAGCAGCAGTATAAGCAGCTTCCACTTATTTCCCTCCCTTATCAGCGATACACCAACATCCACTGCTCTTCCTAGTATTTCTTTTATGACTCCATCCATATATACAGTAAACATCCACGGGGACAACACACACCCCTGTTTCAACCCAACATTCAGGTCAAAGAACTCGCTCTGCTCATTCTCCACACGTATTGCCGCCTTTGCACCCTCATACATGCTTTTCACTGCTTTCAGCAACTTGCCATCTACTCCGTATATTCTAAGCACTTTCCACATACTTTCTCTATCCACTCTGTCATAGGCCTTCTCCAAATCCATAAAGGCAACATACACCTTTTGTTGCTTCTTCAGATATTTCTCCACAACACAATTCAGGGTAAAAATCTGATCTACACATCCTCTTCCCTTCCTAAAACCTCCCTGCTCGTCGCCTATCCATTTCTCCATTCTCACTCTCACTCTCTCAATCACTACCCTACTGTACACCTTCCCTACTATGCTTAGAACACATATTCTTCGTTTTTTTTTTTTTGTTTTGTTTTGTCTTTTTTTTAAGAGACAATGAACGGAGGAAGGAAAAACACAGATAAAACAAAAAGGTCCATGTGCCTAAAGGCATCCTCCATTCATAAAATGTTTGTAACAACTGGATTTAAACATTTGTAGATTGTAAGTTTGTGGAAAGCAATTCGAGGGAAGTGAATTCCAAAGAGTAGCAGCTCTGGGGATAAATGAATTCTGATAAGCAGAAGTTCTGCATTGTGGAGGAGAAAGTGTAAATTCATGGGCGCTCTCAGCTGCCCTAGTTCTACGGGGAAAGATGTGGAGAGGCGGCACAATTGAAGCAAGTTCCTCGGAACAAATTGCTGTGAAAATATCTGTAGAATAATGCAAGGGATGCAACGTTTCTTCGTATGGATAATGTAGGAAGGTCCTGTGTGATTGCAGGGTTATTGATTAATCTAATAGCTTTATTTTGAATTTTGTCCAACTGCCTCAATGCAACCACTCCACTTCCACCCCACAGAGGTGAACAGTAATCCATCTGAGAACGCACATGACTTTTATATATCACGGCCAACTGCTCGCCAGTGAAGAATTCTCGAACTCTGTACAGGAGTCCCAGTTTTTTAGAGGCATTCTTAGCAATGCTTCTAACATAATGTGTCCAGCTCAAGTTAGTAGTTAATGTTACACCGAGAATGTCAATACTAGGGGAAGTGGGAATATTTACATCATTAAAAAATATATGGGAGTCAGTGAGATTCTGTCGGTTAGAAAATTGAATGTATTTGGTTTTCTGTGCATTAAAGGAAACTAGATTTTTTTGTCCCCATCCATCAATTCTAGAAAGGTCCTGGTTCAGAGAAATTGCAGTGTTTATTTTTGAATTTATAAGATCGAGTTGGGTGAAAGAATTGGTAAATGTGAAGGAACTGTGGAGTGTTGAGTCATCTGCGTAGGAATGTATTGGATTATGAGTGGTAGATATGAGATCATTGATATGAATGAGGAACAGAATTGGGGCCAAAACTGAGCCCTGGGGAACACCAGCATTTATTGAGTGAAATTGAGAATAAAGGCTATCTACCATTACACATATTTTTCTGTTATGAAGATAAGAAGAAATTAGTGGAACTAATGATGCAAGGCCGTAGTGTGACATCTTCGACAATAAGGATTGATGCCAGACTCTATCAAATGCCTTTGATATATCCAGTGCTATTGTATGTGTTTCACCATGTTGGTCTGTAGCTTGGTTGATTTGATGCGTAAGAAGGCAAAGCATGTCTGCAGTTGATCGACATCGTCTAAAACCATATTGCCTATCACTGATTAATTTATTATTCTCAAGATGCTTAATTATGTGATTATTTAATATCATTTCAAAGACTTTACCAAGAGTGGAAGTTATAGCTATTGGTCTGTAGTTTGATGGATCTGAAGAGGCACCTTTTTTAGGAACTGGATGGATGTTTGCTTCTTTCCAGGGTACTGGGAAGCATGAGGTATGAGTACACAGACGGAAATTTTTTGCCAATACAGGAGCGAGCACCAAGGAGCAATTCTTAAGTACTATTGGAGGAATTTCATCTGGACCAGGAGCCTTATCTACCGAGAGATTCTGCAAAATAGTTTTGACATGTCTGGTGTGGATCTTAAGTGAGGGAATTTCAGGCGAATTAAAATTAAGTACAGGGACATCTTGATTTATTTCATCTAAGGTTGAGTTGGTGGAGAAAATATCCGCAAGAAGGTTAGCTTTACCTCGTGGGTCACTTACAAGATTGCCAGTCGGAGATTTTAATGGTGGAATGGATGAAGCAGTAGTGAAGTTGGATTTAAATGAGTTAAGAGTAGACCAAAATATTTTGTTATCATTTGGATTATTTAGAAGTTTATTTGCCTGCTTGTGAAGAAAGTGTAAGCTATAAGCTGCACAAATAACCAAAAACACCTTTCCACCATGCCCCTACTACACTGAGAGACAAGCCCCTTAATCCCATCATAAAATGGGTTACTACCTGCCCGAAACAAGGGAAAGGTAGGCAATACCAGGGCAATAAATCAGGAGTGCAGCTCTTCTCACAAGAAGGACTCGTACCTCTGGAGTAACCTTGAGTAAAAGGTCTAGAGTTCTACCTTGTTGAATTCGCCATTATAGTTCAGTTAAAACGAATAAAACAAGTGCAAAGAAGTGACTATGAAGAAACAGAGAATAATCGGAGTGTGTGAATTCCTTCCAGCCCCTGTGATCAACCGGAGAAACAACGGACAACTACGCCAGTGACCCAGACCCTCTACCAGGCTGCTATTCCTCTTTCAAACCTTTAAGTGTTCTTTTGTTTAGTAATGGTAACAATGATTTCAACTAGGGTTAACTTGATATGTTGATATTAGATTTAATGCAATTATCGAATATTGTCCATTCTTCACTATTCCTAGTTACCCATAGCTCGATTTAGAGAGAACATTAAACACTTCTATCTGTGGGATAAATATATATATACTTCTTCAAATATAGGCTCCTGTATTCTTTATGAAGAGATATACATATGTTTGTCCGGGAATAAATACATGCATATTTACATTTCAATACCAGTGAACACTTATTAAGATCTTGTTTTATGCGATATCATCAATTGGGTACATAAATCATAGATGAGTTGTTAACAAAGTGTTTTCTCAATCAGTCGCCTAATTTTGACTACTATTATTATCACACTATTTGAAGTTAAATTCATCTTGTGTATTATTCGAGTTGCATTAACTCTATGCGGTCTAAGTCGCATTAACTTACTACTCATCTCAGTCACGCATACATGACTAATGTTCGTATTTAATCGATTCATGAATTTATATTCATAACTATTATTCTTTGAGTTATTTGAGATCAATCTCCTGTTCAAGTTAAATTAACTTATTGTTTATTTGGGAATCAAATAGTGTCTTATTTTACATACCTTCAGTGCCTCGTGTATGCTATCACAGTAACTAATATTTACTCTACCTGGGACCATACCTCGATGTCCCCGTTTTCTATCAACACACTACTTATTGTATTTGAGACTTAACATCTCTGTGCATGATTATCTATATGTGCTAATAGTTACATTATGATTATGTACATGTTTTATTAGTAACAATTATTATATTGATATGTTTATCCAATATCATTATTATTCTAGTGATCTTATATGATTAACTATTATTTATTCTATGCCAGATCATTAATCTTATCATTATATATAAGATCGATCTATATATTATTCCATTGATTAGCTTGAGAATGTAACCTAGCTATTAAGGAAATAAAACTTGTGAATCTTGATTGTATATTTTGTTTCCATTTGATTATCATTGTTGTGAAATTATATAACTGAAGTTCGTTGTCTCCCTGTGAGAGAGTTGTAGATTGACGTCGTTCCTCAGGTGGAATACGTAATCACTATAAAACACGTTAAAATATAACGTCGCATAGCAATAATATATTCGTAACAGATGAGTTATGGATGAAGAAGTGCGGGAGAGGGTACAACAGGGGAAGAGGGTTGTAGGAACGCTGAAAGCAGTAACAAGAAATAGGGTGGTCAGTATGGAAGTGAAGAAGTCCTTGCATGACAGTGTGGTAATCCCGACACTGACTTACGGAAGCGAAGCATGGACGTTGGTTGAGAGACTCAGACCAAGAGTGAGAGCAGTGGAAATGAATTACCTAAGAAGTGCGTGCGGAGTTACATGGAGGGATAGACAGACAAATGAGGAAGTAAGAAGGAGGTGAGGTGTGGAGGTAAATGTGCTGGAAAGTGTGAAAAGGAACAACTTGAGATGGTTCGGCCATATGGAACGTATGGAAAGCGAGAGAATGACTAAGAGGGTGTACGAGAGCGAGGTGGAGGGACAGAGAGGGAGAGGTAGATGAATGAGAGGTGGAAGGATGGAGTGAGGAAGTATATGAACGAAGGCGGTGCTGGTTGGGGGGAGGGGCGTCGACTGACCGGGGACAGAGGTGCATGGGGGCGGTTCGTTCGTGGCCACCTCTTCGGGGATCATGGCGTCAGGCAATAGATATATAGATAGATGAGTTATGAAGATTGGGACATGAACATTTACCGTCAGCTAAGGAAACAAAAAAGGACTACGGTGTTGTTATCGTCCTAGAAAAACTGTTCCGGCCACGTAATGCAAGTCGACTGACCAAACTGAGGTTCAATTAGGTATAGGAGGTCCTCAGTTCGCCATTGTTAGTGTAGGGGTATCATATTGTACCACACACACACTGCTGGTATAGTTCATGTCAGGTGGTAACAGAGAGAGAGAGAGAGAAAGAAAGAGAGTGAGAGAGATATATATACAATATATAGAGAGAGAGAGTTACACAGCTACTCAGACCACACATACCTTGCGGTCCCTACTAGGTGGTCCGGCCTTAATAATATTAGATAGAGACACTTTATAGTAGAAGAATAGGACAGCAAAGTAGAAGGCTCTCTCCCCACCTTCCGCGACCTCCGGTTAAAAACCGTTCCGAAAAATAGGATGAAGAGTAACCATATGGATCAGAAAATGCCCACAAGGAAAGTTGTTATAGAGTATAGAAAAACATATTTTGAAAGGGAAATTACACTTCTGATTAATTCTTATTAATCCAATCTCCATCAAATGATCGTACAGTCTCTTTTTAAACGTATCAATTGAATTACTGTCGACCACCTCCCTTTGTAAACTATTCCACTCTTTATCTACTGTATGTGAAATTTGTTTGTGTCACATTTAGGCATGCCTTCTTTCTAATTAATTTAATTTCATTACCTAGGGTTGCAGCATTGTTATTAATCGTTAAAAGTGAACTGATATCTACTCTGCCAAATCCTTTAAATATCTTGAAACACTTGACAAGTTGGCCTCTTAACCTCCTTTTCTTTAGCGAGAACAAATTTGATTTCTTTAATCTTTAATAATATGGCTTGTTTCTCAGCCATAACTGAACGCCATATTCAAGATTGGATCTAACAAAGCTTTTGAATAACTACAAAATAATGTTCTCGTTTTTAAAGGTAAAATGTCTTTCGATGAATCCCAAAGGCTTTGTTGGTTATAATTACTGCAGCCCCACATTGCTCTGAGGATTTTAGGTTTTCTAATATTATAACCCCGAGATCTTTAACCTTAGAGTCTTTTATTATTGGTTGGCCTTTCATTTGATAATCATACGGTTTCGTTTTTGTACCAACGTGCAACATTTGACATTTGTCAACATTAAATGTCATTTGCCACTTTTCAGACCAATCCACTATTTTGCTTAAGTCGGTCTATAGGCTATTTCTGTCTTCCTTACTCAATACTATGTTCCCTATTTTTGTATAGTCAGCACATTTGGAGATAAAGTTATTAAGATCTACATCAATATAATTTATATACAATTGTGATAAATAAAACCGGACCAAGGACCGATTCTTGAGGCACACCGCTGGTAACAGGCACCCAATTGGATTATATACCATTAATAACAACTCTTTGCTTTCTGTTTGTAAGCCAGCATTTATTCCATTGATATATATATAACCCTTAGCCCGAGCATTTCTAACTTATCTAAAAATGTATTGTCAGGTACCTTGTTGAACGCCTTTTGAAAGTCCAGGTAGACTATGTCAAGCGCCTAATTAGTTAAGTCAATAAGAGTGAACAATCTATTATAAAATTCGAGATGGTTGGTTAGGCCCGATTTTCTGGTTCTAACTCCGTGCTGGCTGTCTCTTATTAATTTATCAGATTCTAGATATTCAACTATTTTATCTCTTAGAATTGTTTCAAGAATGTATCCTATTACTGACGTTGAGCTTATTGGTCTATAATAACTTGCTTTGACTTGATCACCCTTTTTGTGAATGGTTGTAATGTTGGCTGTTTTCCAATAATTAGGGACGCCACCCTGCTGTAGTGATGAGTTAAAGATGATGGTCAGGGATTCGCATATTGTTCTTGTATTTGTTTTACTATCCTATTATGGAAATCATTGGGCCCCAGAGTCTTGTTGATAATAAATGTATCTAATTTACATAATACTTCATTTGCACTGATAGTAAAGTTTCCTACTATGTCATGTATTGCTACTGCCCTGTTTTGTATTATTCTTGACTTCGTTTGCATAAGCAGAACCAAAATATTCCTTAAGTGTATTCATTTGCAATGTCTCTGTCGGCTGTCACTATTTGATCATCTCTAGTTAATTGCACTTTCTATTTTTCTGTTATTGTTTACATAACTATAAAAATGCTTTGGGTTGTCGGTGCTCTTCTTGGTAATAGAGACTTCAAAATCACTTTTAGCGATCTAATAATTTGTTTCAACATTATTTTCTTCTAACAAGGTTGTATAATTCCTTTACTTGGTCATTAGAACAGTAATTTTTGTTTTTAAGCTCGAGCATTTTTTTTCTTTTCTACTGTTTATTGCATTACGGATTTCACTGTTGAACCATGGTAGATTTTTAATTTCACTCGTTCGTTTAACTTTCTGTGGTACATATTTGTTCTGTGCCATTCTAAAATAAATCTTAAACTGTTGTGGGCCCACGTCTCACTAATTTCGTTATTTGTATCTAGCAATGAGTGTGTGTTATGTAGTGGTTGCCTAAGTTTGTCAAATTTCGCATTTATTAAATCTGGCACCTAGATTTCTTTGTGCTCAATAGTATAGCTGAATTTACATCGAACCTAATTATTCTCTGGTCGGAATTAGACAGATGTTCTCCTACTTCTAAATTAGTAACGCAATTGTCATGGATAGTTATGACGAGGTCGAGAATATTCTGTTCGCGTGTTGCTTCCTTTACACACTGATAAAGGAAATTATCTACAATGAAATATATATTTTATTGAATTAGCGTTATTTCAGGTGACATGATTCCATTTTAAATTAGGAACGTTATAATCGCCTAGAGGAATACATTTATCAAAAATAGTTTTTGTTTTTAGCATATCGTAAATTAGTACATCGTCGCTATCTTTGTAGCTTGGTGGTCTGTAAGCCGTTGTAATATGAATCTTCGTTATATTTATATTAATTCGGGCACACACTATTTTGTAGATTACTAGGGGGGAGAGTGATATCTTCAGGGAGCAAATGGGATGATATATACATGCCTACACAACCGCCTGTCTTTCTATTTGTACGGTCTATATTTATACATTTGTAATAATTAATGTTATATTCTGAGGTTAGGTCTTTGTTGCTGAAATCAAGATGAGTTTCGGTGATGCTTATAATATAAGCTTGCTCAGTTAATGATAGACACCATAATTCATTGATCGCATTTTTAATAGAGCAGGCATTGAAAGAAATTACCTTAATCGAACTAACATCCCTTCTGTGTTTATAAACTTGACCAAAGGGTTTGGCAGTTCCATGGTGGTTATTAGTAATAGTGATTTTCGGGACAATGGGAAGATTATCCTCGTTGGATTGTGGTTTGACGGATATATTAGTTTGCAGGGGGGGGGGGGGGGGGCTAGAGGAAATTGGGGGGAGGGAGGATTATCCTCGCTAATGATGGAATTATTGTTGGTCTGTGAAAATTTTACTGGGTTTTTAATTTGAGAGGGCATAGGAGTTGTAAGATGAGAGGAGGAGGACGTTGATGGATTATGTCAGTACTCTGATGGATACATTCTTAACTCAGTAATATCAGAAATTTGCGATTTTTCATAGGCATCATAAACCGCCTTGTTTAGGATTTCACTCTTACACTCTACTCCTTTGTCTGAAAGCTGAACACCATCCCTCTTGTACAATTAGGATTTTCCTTCAAAATTTCTCCAGTTGTGTACATAATGCACATTTTCGTTTGTGCACATTGCCTGGACCTCATAATATATTTCAATGGCTCGGTTTAGACTATAATGATCCTGTCTCAAGTCTTGGTACCGGGTAGAGATGGAACGAATGTCAATTTTCCATATTTGCGAATGCAAATGCGAATGCGAATATTTAGTTGTAAAATTCGCGAAAGCGAATGCGAATTGCGAATATTTCAAGCCTTATTCCATCCTTCAATAAAATAGTCAATATCTGGTACTGAATACGAAATCAGTGAGGAAATATGATGGACTATTCTTTATTGGCATGCTATTACATTGGATATGTATGAAATGGCAATATTGTGACGGTGAATTTCGGTGTGAGTATCCAAGGTTCAAGTCCTTGGAGTGCCACATGTATTTGTTGATTTCATTAATTGAGTTTAGAAGTAAAGTTTGTTGGAGAAAAAATATGAATTAATTCTGGTTTAGGAACAATTCATAGCAGGCTTTCCCTAGGGTTAGGTGCCCCATATCCTTTCATTCGTCTATACATTAGGCTACCATAGCACAGTTGGAATGTATGTAAACTCGAGGAAAAAACAATCTTCACACTAGTGAGCCGTATATAATCTTGTGTGAACGGAATGCACCGGGTGAAACATACGTTTGTGAGGTATTATCACAAGATTTCGAACCACTTCCAGAATGTTTAGAGCGTTAGTGTAGAGATTGTTTTTTACTCGAGTGTACAAACTCAGATTAAGGGGAGACTGGCCGTTTGTTTGGTCTATTAATTCATTTATTCATATATGTTGTTAGTTTCCTCCCTAGCCCTCCATCAAGCTAAGAAAAACACCCCCTAGACCCCCCTTGTAAACAAATGTGTACATTTTTCGGTAGAAAAATGTCCCGGCCGAAGGCCGATTCCTTTTAAAATTGCAGGCTCGCTATTGCTCGCCAGGAAATAATCGACAACTAAATGGCACAAAAGGTCTTAACATTGACAACGAAATAGGGCGAAAGGTGTTAAAATCGCCAAACTAATGGGCCGAACGTCTTATAATTTCAAAACTAGTGGGGCTAAACATTAGGGAGAAGGGGGTCCAGAAAAACGGTCTGCCTCCCCGTAATATGCAGGATTCGAAACTGCTTAATAAATCGTAGGCTTGTGCATAATTTTGTAATTGTCTTGATAGCGTAATTCATAAATGCGTGGAATTTCGGTGTGATTATCCTAGGTTCGAGTCCTTGGAGCGCTACATATATTTGTTGATTTCATTAATTGAGCTTAGAAGTAAAGTTGGTTGGATAAAAAATATGAATTATTAAATAAAGTTAAGTGGCAACACTGCTCAGTCCTCCTTCATTCCACACTAGCGGCCACAACACACATCTACACTTTTATTTATTCGTTTAACATTTAATATTTTATATCTTTGTTTACTTTCTTTCCATTGGTTTCGTGAAAATATTCGCATATCCGCTGATAGCCACGGATGGAAATGCGGATGCCAATACGAATACTAATATTGTAAAACATAGCGAATGTTCGCACATGCGAATGCGGAAGCGAATATTCGGTCCATCTCGGGCCGGGGGCCGGGCGGCGGGCGGCGGGGCCGGGGCCGGGCATGGTATTTACTATACATTTCTTAGCCTTATTTCTCGTTTACTTAATCAGAGTTTGGTATTTACCTACTATATCTTTTAATGGGACCATACCTCCATCAAAGCAATCGTTATTTCCCACGTTATCCATAACACAGGCGTTAGCAGGAATATGAGCTTTGATTACGCCACTGGTGATGTGCTCTAGTTTACCACTAGGGATAACCTTCACAGACCTATTTTTACCGTTCCTTGCAGACAAAACATGCCCTTGTCCCCGCAGTAGACTGTCACTAAACACCAGTGTACTTGTCTCTTTGCTGATGATTTTCTTGCTGTTGTTATTATTTTGTTTAAAATTATGTCTTACCTTTGTAATTTGTACTCCTGTTTACCTCTATGTTTTTTCTGGGATATATTTTTCTTTTGCCTGGACTTACCATTTGTGTTAACCTCAGCCAACGCATCAAATGCGTTCAAAGTGGAGATGCTTGAAGAGCTTACTTGTTTCTTAATATCTTTATTATTTCTAACAACTTGGAAACCGTCATTTGATGGTTTAGTCACTGTGTTAGATTCTCTTGCCTCCTTTATTATATTTTCAAGAATCCAGAGTTTCTCCTTCAGCTCGAAGTGTTTGTGATTAATGTCATCACTTTTGCTTCTATACGCTTCTATTGTGCATTCTAAGTACTTGAATGTTTCATTTGTTTTGCACATACAGCACTTAGCATCTGGGTATTCATACCTGGGAAACCATTCTTTGTAAACTTTCTTATCACATTTCTCACAGATAACTCGTATGGGCGCAATTGTACATGCACAAAAGATATATTATTTATTTGAAAATATAAGTGAGGGGTTAAAATGTAAGAACAATAAATGGAAACTTCCCATGCACTGATGTCCACAGTATACAGGTGGTTGGTGGGTCATTTCTTTAAAAGGTCAGTAAGTTAAGTGGGGTTCCTTAAACACGTGTTACCACTAGGACAACTGGAACTGAGAGAGAGAGAGAGAGAGAGAGAGAGAGAGAGAGAGAGAGAGAGAGAGAGAGAGAGAGAGGGGAGAGCGAGAGAGAGAGTAATAGAGTGAGTGAGTTTTATAGATATAAAGATAGATTGATAGATACATAGGTAGACAGATTAATAGCTAGATAGATAGATAGATATAGAGCCATAGATTGATAGCTAGCTAGATAGATAGATATAGAGGCATATATAGATAGATAGATATATATAGTGCGAGAGAGAATGTGTACGTTAAACTGTGTCTGTATATGCGCTTAGATTGTAGTATAAGCTGCATGTAGAATATGAACACTCTAAACCCTTAGATTGTAGTATAAGCTGCATGTAGAATATGAACACTCTAAACCCTTAGATTGTAGTATAAGCTGCATGTAGAATATGAACACTCTAAACCCTTAGATTGTAGTATAAGCTGCATGTAGAATATGAACACTCTAAACCCTTAGATTGTAGTATAAGCTGCATGTAGAATATGAACACTCTAAACCCTTAGATTGTAGTATAAGCTGCATGTAGAATATGAACACTCTAAACCCTTAGATTGTAGTATAAGCTGCATGTAGAATATGAACACTCTAAACCCTTAGATTGTAGTATAAGCTGCATGTAGAATATGAACACTCTAAACCCTTAGATTGTAGTATAAGCTGCATGTAGAATATGAACACTCTAAACCCTTAGATTGTAGTATAAGCTGCATGTAGAATATGAACACTCTAAACCCTTAGATTGTAGTATAAGCTGCATGTAGAATATGAACACTCTAAACCCTTAGATTGTAGTATAAGCTGCATGTAGAATATGAACACTCTAAACCCTTAGATTGTAGTATAAGCTGCATGTAGAATATGAACACTCTAAACCCTTAGATTGTAGTATAAGCTGCATGTAGAATATGAACACTCTAAACCCTTAGATTGTAGTATAAGCTGCATGTAGAATATGAACACTCTAAACCCTTAGATTGTAGTATAAGCTGCATGTAGAATATGAACACTCTAAACCCTTAGATTGTAGTATAAGCTGCATGTAGAATATGAACACTCTAATCCCTTACATTGTAGTATAAGCTGCATGTAGAATATGAACCCTCTAAACCCTTAGATTGTAGTATAAGCTGCATGTAGAATATGAACACTCTAAACCCTTAGATTGTAGTATAAGCTGCATGTAGAATATGAACACTCTAAACCCTTAGATTGTAGTATAAGCTGCATGTAGAATATGAACACTCTAAAACCCTTAGATTGTAGTATAAGCTGCATGTAGAATATGAACACTCTAAACCCCTTAGATTGTAGTATAAGCTGCATGTAGAATATGAACACTCTAAACCCTTAGATTGTAGTATAAGCTGCATGTAGAATATGAACACTCTAAACCCTTTCTCACCTACAAGAAACAGGCGCCGACTTGCCACGAAACGCGGTTTATATCCCATTCGTCATCCATATGTTTATATTCTCAGGCTACTGCCTAATGTGTCCTAGAGCAACGTGATGTATCCTTGCGTGTCGGCAAACACCAGGGAATTTTCAAGTATGCTCTAAAATTCCCTGGTGTGCGCCGATTATCGGTTAATCCGTAGCCATTACGTTAAACACTTCTAGAAAATCCGTAGCGAAGCTACGCTGATTTTACACAATTTTATGCTGGCGAAATCCACATGCAAACTTTACGAGGAGCCACAAATAGCCATATATAACCATTAATTTTGCCATAATATATTCGTAATAGATGAATAATCAAGATTGGGACATATAAATGTATTGTCAAGTAAGGAAAAAAGAATGAAAAAAGACTATAGTATTATCGTACTGGGAAAAGTGTTCTGGCCACGTATTGCAAGCCGACTGCAAATAACGAAATAACACAAATATACATAAAATTGGATACAAATAAGAAATATAAAATACAATTATCCCTCCTTAACCTTCAGTTTCATTGGCAAGTGTTTGATGTTCGGAGTGCATATAATGAATTAGATTATTTATTTTGAAGGAGGGTCTTGGGATTTTTTTTATTTTATTTTTTATTTTTTTATTTTAAAGCTTGACAGAGGTCTAGGTTACAAAAAGTATATATATTAAACATGTAATGATGTATGTATGTATGCATATACTCAGGCACATACCCTATACTGGGGATGGCCAACTCGAGACAGAGCCCGACAAAAATATCAAATTTACACACATCTAGGTCGCCCAGGAGAAGACTCAGAGACCAGGGATCGCTAAGGGCACTACGTGCTAGCACTCCCCCGTCCCCAGATCTCCCGTAGAAGTTCCGGGCTAAGCAGGCAGACATGCAGCAGAGCACACCACACATCTAAAGAGATAAAAATACAAAAATAAAATTATCCCTATTAAGGGGAGATATGGCGCTTTTCTAGACCACCTTCTCCCTCATCTTTAACCCCATTATTTTGGCGATTTTATGAGCTTTCGCCTCAATTCTGTCAATGTTAAGACCTTTCCTGCCATTTAGATGTCGATTTTTTCCTGGCGAGCGATAACGAGCCTGTAATTTAAGAGGAACCGGCCTTCGGCCGGGACATTTTTCTACCGAAAAATGTACAAATTTGTCTTCAAAGGAGGTCTAGGGGGCATCTTTTTAAGCTTGATGGAAGTCTAGCGAGGAACTAGCAAAATAATAAATAAATGATAAACTCGACCAATAAGTGAAGGATCTGCCCTTAACACCATGAGTATTATGACGCATTTTAGCAGTATATTTTGGCCATTATTTGACGATTTTATACAACTTAGAAGGCTCTGTGGAATGTACACAGATAATGTACTCCTTTTTTAATTCACATATATTTTACCTTCTCATTTACACTTTGTTTCACGACCAATTATTTCCATTGCGACTTTTTGGTTCTCATTTCAACCTACTTTATTATTCGGCAAATGGATTACACAAATGTTATATACAGTAATTGTCCTTGTTGTCTACGCAAATGTGATTATGGGTTCCCAGACATCTCAAATTGTAGTTCATACCCTGTTCTAAGTAAGCCAAAACTCTTGAATATTTACCTCCACAACTCATAAGCGACTAGATTAATCGAGCTACTATTTCTACCATTTGGGAAGGGTCAGCCAGGGAATAGGTGTGGAAATGTACAGTGAATCTCAAGCAGTAACAACTCAATCAGGGACAATGATCAAATCAATGTCAACTATAGGTATTAAGGTAGATTAATGTAACCTTCTCTACCTTAACCCTTTGAGGATATTAATGTATATTTTATTCTGGCTATCACTAGACTATTTTATTCAGATCAGGATCAGGAAGGGCATAAGGAAATCAGAGGGTTATTTGAGACCGTCTTTTCCCTTAATGTCCACATATCCTTCTTAAGCTGTTTAAAATCGTTTAATAATGGCCAGACTAAATTGCTAAACGCGTCAAAATCCACAAGGGGTTTATAGTATGGGTTGAGTTGACACAAGTTGAGAGCTACTGGTTGTGGAGTACGATCGATCACCGTGATTATAATACCAAAACATTCACCCATTCCAAAGGCTCGGATGTGAGTGGTTATTCTCCTCCACCTGAAGTGATGAATTATTGCCCTTAATTTTTGCTAAAGTAGGACTTCAGAGGCTATCAACCCTTCTGGATTATAAAGCCAGCACATTGTAAGTCAAGAATAGCGTCAGGACCGGTCCCCTTTTCGAGAACTCCAGTCCCCTTTATTACCCTCTGTATTCTTAAAAATAAATATATTGAATGAGATAACTAAAAACGCACAAGAACAAGTTTGAATAAATTTGTCTTCTAATTTGTTGGCATACGTAGAACCAATATTCCGAGAGGGTTTCTAATGATGAATTATGAAAATCCTGAAGTGCAAGTGGAAAAGCAATGCATTTGTTGTATGTGTTTCCCTCCCACCTTCTTTATGCACTGTCATAATGGATTAAAAGCAATGCATTATTTTGTTGTATGTGTTTCCCTCCCACCTTCTTTATGCACTGTCATAATGGATTAAAAGCAATGCATTTGTTGTATGTGTTTCCCTCCCACCTTCTTTATGCACTGTCATAATGGATTAAAAGCAATGCATTTGTTGTATGTGTTTCCCTCCCACCTTCTTTATGCACTGTCATAATGGATTAAAACAATGCATTTGTTGTATGTGTTTCCCTCCCACCTTCTTTATGCACTGTCATAATGGATTAAAAGCAATGCATTTGTTGTATGTGTTTCCCTCCCACCTTCTTTATGCACTGTCATAATGGATTAAAAACAATGCATTTGTTGTATGTGTTTCCCTCCCACCTTCTTTATGCACTGTCATAATGGATTAAAAGCAATGCATTTGTTGTATGTGTTTCCCTCCCACCTTCTTTATGCACTGTCATAATGGATTAAAAGCAATGCATTTGTTGTATGTGTTTCCCTCCCACCTTCTTTATGCACTGTCATAATGGATTAAAAGCAATGCATTTGTTGTATGTGTTTCCCTCCCACCTTCTTTATGCACTGTCATAATGGATTAAAAGCAATGCATTTGTTGTATGTGTTTCCCTCCCACCTTCTTTATGCACTGTCATAATGGATTAAAAGCAATGCATTTGTTGTATGTGTTTCCCTCCCACCTTCTTTATGCACTGTCATAATGGATTAAAAAGCAATGCATTTGTTGTATGTGTTTCCCTCCCACCTTCTTTATGCACTGTCATAATGGATTAAAAGCAATGCATTTGTTGTATGTGTTTCCCTCCCACCTTCTTTATGCACTGTCATAATGGATTAAAAGCAATGCATTTGTTGTATGTGTTTCCCTCCCACCTTCTTTATGCACTGTCATAATGGATTAACAGCAATGCATTTGTTGTATGTGTTTCCCTCCCACCTTCTTTATGCACTGTCATAATGGATTAACAGCAATGCATTTGTTGTATGTGTTTCCCTCCCACCTTCTTTATGCACTGTCATAATGGATTAAAAGCAATGCATTTGTTGTATGTGTTTCCCTCCCACCTTCTTTATGCACTGTCATAATGGATTAAAAGCAATGCATTTGTTGTATGTGTTTCCCTCCCACCTTCTTTATGCACTGTCATAATGGATTAAAAGCAATGCATTTGTTGTATGTGTTTCCCTCCCACCTTCTTTATGCACTGTCATAATGGATTAAAAACAATGCATTTGTTGTATGTGTTTCCCTCCCACCTTCTTTATGCACTGTCATAATGGATTAATCACTACGAGAATCTGTTTATTTTCAGATGACGGTAAATCGTCATGTCCTCATTTTAATTACTCGGTTATTATGAAGATGTTGTCGCTTAATATTTTGCTAATTAGGAAACAATTGTATTTATATGATGCAGCGACGTGGTATAGGTATGTATGTATATACGCAACCATAGCTGGGGGTGGCTGATTCGAGACAGAGCCCAAACAAAAACATCATTTAAAGCTTCAATTCTTAGGACCCGGGACCACTTTTGTGTTCACTCGCTCCTTTCTCTGTCTCATCTTATAGGTGAATTTCTCAAGGGGAGGAGGATTCCTAGCCTCCTGCCCCCAGAAGGAAAAGTGGGACAGTAACAGAGGCAGACAGAAACGGCTAAGGTTGGGTTGAGCTTGTTTTAATCTTGCTTGAAATGTACTTATCCCAATTTAATTACTCAGCTATTGCAAAGTTTAATAACTATATGTGGTGTTAATTGTGACACAAGACCAGTAGTATGATCAAAAGACATATCAGTTTGTTGTTTGTCCATTAACCCCTTCTGTACCGGCAACGTCTTTTTAACTTTACTCTGGCTGCTATTAAACGATTGTATTCAGTTTAAAAGCGCCTCCAACAATTAACAGACTTCGAACTATCTCACTTAACCATTTTTACTACCGCAGATCCTTGTTAAGTTGCATAAAAACGAATATTTATAGCTAGAAAATAATAATAATGATGTTGCCGATACAGGGGAGGTGTGGCGGAGTGGTCTTGCCACTGGACTGGTAATCCAATGGACCCGGGTTCGAATCCCAATATATCAATGGGAAGATATTATTGGGATAGAATTTTTGCTGTACATTAGTGCATTACATCAGTGCATTACCACAGCACACCGAAATGCCAAAAAAAAAAAAAAAAAATTATCCCGAATAGACTCGCAGCGTTATTATACATAATTTATTAGGGAAAGTGAAGCTCTATGGAATCCTTATAATATACTCACATAGATTCCGTTGTGGTAGAATAGTTTTGATAAGTTTTGTAACTCTCGATTATGTCGATAAAAATAGAGTCCCGCGCGTAAACAAACTCTTCTTCTTCACTCCCGCAATCTTGAGAGCTCCGCTACGGACGTGTTCGCAATGGAGTACACTCGCTACGGTAAAGTGTTATGTTCTACAAAGATGTTACTGTATGTATATTTATACACATTTGCAACATTACATTGTGCTTGTATTTATGTTTCATAGTTTTCCCGGTATTTGTTCAATCCTTTCTGGTATTTTTCTTTCCCATTTCCCTTGTAGTTTTAGTATTATTACATATATTTGCTCTTGCGCACGAATCGGCGCATATTGTTGCCATTCCTTCTCTCAGCTGACAGAAACGTCAAACAGCCCGGCAGATTTGTAACTGTCATGGCCGCTTGTGCAGGTTGTAGTCTCTCCTGTCAGAAATTGGGGGACATTTTGCGAACCAAGGAAGCTACATGGGATTTTCTTGTTCAGCATAAGTTAGTCTTGGCAACTGGTAAGTGTAGTACATGTGGCAGTGAATTGCAAGTGAGTGAAAATAGACAACAAAAGAAGTTTAGATGTGACAAACAGAATAAAGAATACGTTCACCATACACTCAGGAAATCACGATGTAGGTATAATGTTAGTGCTGTGAAAGACACATTCTTTGAAAATGCCCACATCCCCATTCCCAAAGTCCTCAATATTGTGTATTGGCTGAGTAGTATGCACCCACAGTAGCTGGCATGCAAGGGCTACTTTTGGATCCCAATGTACTGTGTACTAACAAATACACCAAAAATCTGTCTAAAGATGTCAAATAACGCCAGCCCCCACTCATAATACTAGGTTAGGCTAGGTAAGGTTGTTAGGTTAGGCTAATGTCCTTTCAAAGGGGTATAGGCACCCATAATACCAAAAAGATGTCAAATAGCGGGGGTGTGGGGGCTGCAGCCCCCACCCATAATACTAGGTTCGGTTAGGTAAGGTTGTTAGGTTAGGCTAATGTCCTTTTAAAGGGGTATAGGCACCCATAATACTAGGTTAGGTTAGGTAAGGTTGTTAGGTTAGGTTAATGTCCTTTCAAAGGGCTATAGGCACCCATAATACTAGGTTAGGTTAGGTAAGGTTGTTAGGTTAGGCTAATGTCCTTTCAAAGGAGTATACGATAGTAAACACTAGGATAGCCTATACCTGGTCAGAGGGAAGAAGAAGAGTCCTGGTGTAATCTCCTTGAATGTTACCATAAAAAGTTACCCTTTGTGTCTCTGATATTAATGGAAACTCCGAGCCAACTTTGGACAAAACTTGGCTCGGATTTTTAGAAAATGCTCTTTTGAGTCTCTGAAATTATGGACAATCCAAGCCAACTTTCGACAAAACTTGGCTCGGATCTTTAGAAAATGCTCTTTTGAGTGTCTGAAATTATGCAAAATCCGAGCCAACTTTCGACAAAACTTGGCTCGGATTTTTAGAAAATGCTCTTTTGAGTCTCTGAAATTATTGAAAATCCGAGCCAACTTTCGACAAAACTTGGCTCGGATTTTTAGAAAATGCTCTTTTGAGTGTCTGAAATGATGCAAAATCCGAGCCAACTTTCGACAAAACTTGGCTCGGATTTGTAGAAAATGCTCTTTTGATTCTCTGAAATTATTGAAAATCCGAGCCAAGTTTCGACAAAACTTGGCTCGGATTTTGGAAAAGTGGCATTTTTGGCATTTCACACATTCCTATTCTTCATTATTTTACTATATTACTTTAACCCCACATTTTCCCTGATCTTCATAGCCCTCCCCACTATCGGGGGGAGTTATCTTTTAAAATTGTTGGATAATGGAGTTATATAGAGTTTCTCCCACAGTGGAATTATAACTAATAGCATCAAAACTAACATTGCCAAACAAAAATGGCCAAAACAACTCTCAAATAAGGCTGCGAGTCTTTTCAAGAAAATTACCAAAAAAAATACCCTCATTGTTCCCTGATTAAATAGCATTGTATGAATATTCCCATATTCAAAAATATGCTACAGGGGGGCAATGCCTAGTGAGTTAATTGCTCAATAGGTGGCGTTCTGAGAGTGAGGGTCCGAGTGTGGGGAATGAGACTGTGAAGCGCAGAGGCGTGGCGCCACGGCTTCAGAGATGGGATTGCTTCGAGCCGTGAAGCTTCGAAGACTGGAGCAAGACCTCACGGGCCTCACCGTGTTCAGCGGTGAGGCCCGAGAGGGAGTAGTTGGAATATAGAAAACAAAAAAAACAAAAAACAAACATAATGGGCTAATGATCGAGATCTCAGCTGCTAATGGAGTCAAATTTCCGCCAAGTTGACATATATAATAAGCATAATACATTCGAATATAATAATGTAAACACTCATTTGAACGTTTGTACCTTTAATATGCCAGGTTCTGAACAATTTGAGATATGATTAATTATTGCATTATCTCCTTTGGGTTCGATACAGCTTCAGACCCATTTTGGTGTGAAGCCGAAAATGACTACGCATTAACGGAAGGTATTTAAATCTCTGGACCCCCTTCTCCCTCGTATTTAGCTCCAGTAGGCCTAGTTATGAAATTGTAAGACGTTCGCCCCATTAGTTTGGCGATTAAAAGACCTTTCACCTCATTTCTTTGTCAAGATTAAGACTTTCCATGCCATTCAGGTGTTGCTTTTTTACTGGCGAGCGTTAGGAAGCCGGTAATTTAGTAGGAACAGGCCTTCGGCCAGGACATTAATCTCAAACTGGGGTCTTGAGGGTGTCTTTTATGCTTGATAGAGGTCTAGGTAGCACAAATGTTATATAGTATATATGAAATAATAGAATAAATACAAATATACATAATATTCTCCCTCCTTAAATTAACCCCTTGGGGATGATGACGCGTTTTAGAAGTATATTTTGGCCATCATTAGACGGTTATCTACAGCTTATATGAAGAATCTGTGGAAGCCGGAGGCATATTAAAGTTGGTTTGGATCCCTTTCATTCCTAGAGGTCCTTCCTAAGCTGCATACAATCATTTAATCTAACTATCTATTTATTTGCTCAGGCCCTATCCTTTTTTTTTATTTATTGGTTTTTGACTTGGGGTGGCCGACTCGAGACAGAGCCCGAATAGAGAAAAATAAATAAATAAAACAAAACAATGAACACACAAAAACAAATTAAGATACATCTAGGGCACATCTAAGCACACATTAGTGCCACGTTTTATTACACTAGAGTAGGTGTAACATCTAATTACATTACCACAATGTTTCATATTATCCTAAATGACAAATTCATACAATAGCAGTTTAGAAACATTTCCTTTTTCAAAGATATAATGGCATAACGAAATCAAATGAGTAAACTTTCTTACATCGGCCCCAACGTAGCGCTACGTCTTCCTTCACACCCTCCCAACACCACCTTCTCACTGGCTAACTGTCAAATTTAAATAACTGATTACCAAACACTGACGCAGAAAAAACAATGTATATTGAACACATTTTAATTAGAACTGCATAATCTTTCATTCCTGAAAGTATTTGTCATAACTCGCGTGACACCTTGTATACTGATGATGTTTGTTTATTATTAACATTTATACATTATATTATTATTATTGAATAATATAAGTAACACTATACAGGGTTTCCCGCGAGTTTTGTAAAATACTTTCAGAAATGAAAGGGAGGGAGGGAGGGGAGAGCGATCCGTGCGTTGGGGCCACTTCGAGTAAGTTTACTTTGTATTTTCTCATTATGCCATGATATCTTTGAAAAGGGGAATACTTTTAAGCTACTATTGCATGGATTTATTAATTAGCATATGATGAAACCTTGTAGTATTGTTACTAACAGTTACACCTGCTCTAATGTAATGAAATGTGGCACCAATGCATCAGCTGTCCGCAATTCTGTCACTCCTGAATCCTGTGTCACTCAGTTCCCGCCAAATCTTATAAGAGTATGGAGGGCCACACCCAATCTTATAAGAGTATGGAGGGCCACACCCAATCTTATAAGAGTATGGAGGGCCACACCCAATCTTATAAGAGTATGGAGGGCCACACCCAATCTTATAAGAGTATGGAGGGCCACACCCAATCTTATAAGAGTATGGAGGGCCACACCCAATTTGTTTTTTCCATCACTTGCTAGACTAGAACTGCAACACAATGCCATTTACCTACTCTAACGTGGAATAGTGACATGATATTCATTTATGGGTTCTGCTATGGAAATTCTAGTGCTGCTGTTGCCGAGTATAAGAGGAGATACTCAAACAGAAGATTCCCAGTGTTTTCCAGCATCTGCGTGACAGAGGAACGTTTCCTGGAGTTTGTGGAACAGCTGAAAGGATAGAGAGTCAAGATAAAGTAAGGCAGATAATGAACACTGTCAGACAGAGCCCAAACATCAGCGCAAGAAGTGACAAGAGTGACAGGTGTGCGGACAGCTGATGCATTGGTGCCACGTTTCATTACATTAGAGTAGGTGTAATTGTTAATAACAATACTACAAGGTTTCAACATATGCTAATTAATAAATCCATGTAATAGTAGCTTAGAATTATTCCCTTTTTCAAAGATATCATGGCATAATGAGAAAATACAAAGTAAACTTACTCGATGTGGCACCAGCGCTCTGAGTGCTCTCCCCTCCCTCCCTCCCTCCCTGCACCACCTCAATCAGTAACCGTCAAATTTAAATCACTGATTATCAAACACTGACGCCTTAAAAAGCCTATATTTATAGAACATATTTTACTTAAAATTAAATAATCTTTCAATCCTGAATGTACCGGGTATTTTACAAAACTTGTGGGACACCCTGTAGAACACATAATTATACACTTGAATAACATCTGGAACACTATAAAACACATTATGTAAACCTAGATACAAATATTGGTTGTAAAATTATTCTTAGGTATCTCAGTTTACTTTGCGCATCTCATTTTTTGCAACCCATATATATATATATATATATATATATAAATATATATATATATATATATATATATATATCTGCTATGTAAGTCAAGATGTAATGAAGATAGACACATACAGAGGTACGGGAATTTTTTTATAGTTAGAGGAACAGAGGAACGTAATTATAATAATTCAACATACCATTCTCTCTCTCTATCTCTCTCTGCCCGTGTGTGCCGTGCTGTCGCAGTCATTCATCACCAATGACTGACATTCAGGCACCACCAACACATAGACAAGATGCGGAGAGAGAGACGGATGAAGGACGATCGACACACCAAAATTTGGAAATAGAGAAAACGTGTAAGGGGGAGAATGTGAAGATACTTGCTTGTTTGTTGTGATGCATCACACCCATACATACTTACTCACACACACACACACCCACACACACTTTTATATATATATATATATATATATATATATATATATATATATATATGTTAGTATAGCCAGGTAATAGATTCTCTTTTAAACAGACGAGGTTAAAGGCAACAGAAGTTTCAGCATTCAGTATTTTATTGTTACAGCTTTCAATATTTCTAACAATTTTCCTCTGGGGTTCAGAGATGAGGTACAACAGGTTAGCAAAATTCATGGTGGATCCAACGTTTCACAAGTAAACATCTTGCATCTTCAGGGAATGGGCAGGTAATGATTAGAATAAGGACAAAGCAACATATTTATACAAAATTCGAGGATCAAGAATAGGTAGGTGGGCGGAGCTACTGGGTGTGGGGTGGCTGTTCATTGGTGGAAGGCAGTCTATTCGCGAGACGGGCACTAAATCTTATCGGTGGTTGGTTGTTGGCTGTGGGTGGCTGTGATTGGTTGGTGTTGTCAGTAGTGTGCTGATCGCGGAAAGGTACGGGAGGGGGGCGCAGGGCGAGAGGAACGAGGGCAGTATGCCTGTAGCGCTTGCCTGAAGGAAGAATTTGAAGGTCTTGTGTTTGGTTGTTGATGCTGGGGTTGAGCGTTTGGATATATAGAGCTTCTAAAATAGCTAGTCTTCTGGGGTCTGATTCTTTGTCGAGTATGGTAGTTTGTTTGTCTAGGTCGGCGCGAGTTAGGGCAAGATGGTGGGTGGCTTGATAGTGATCTTTTATAGCGCCAGATTGAAGGTGGAGGGTTAGTCGACGGGAAAGGCGAGTCTGTGTCATTCCAACATAGGATAGGGGTCCACAGTCCCCAGAGGTGCAAATATGCTGGTATATCACATGATCGTCTTTCGGTTGGTTGGTGGAAATGGGGCGGTTACGGAGGACAAGGATGGAGGTCTTAGGAGATTTGTAGTAAATAATGAGTTTTATTTTATTGTCAGGGTTGGTGGGGAGGACGTTTTTGTGAATTATTTCTTTCATAATGGATTCGTCTGTTGTATGGTCGGAAGATATGTAGTTTCTGTAGAAAAATGTAATGTCATTGGCCGGGTTGGTGCTAGGGGGGTCTTGTTTGTACCATTTTTCTAGGTGGTGGTTGATGGCATTGGTGACGTCAGTGTTGGAATACCCATTGTTGACTAGGACCTGGGTGAGCCTTTCCAATTCATGGTGTGTGTCATTCCAGGTGGTGCAATGGGTGAGGGCTCTCCTGACATAGGCGGCGATGGTGGACTGATGGTATCGTTTAGGGCATTCACTTTCCCCATTAAGACATTGGCCATTGTTGTGATAAAAACAAATTCAAAAGGATCACTCGCAATCCTACTGACGAAATAAAAAGGAAAGCCAACACCACCATCACTGCTATCAACGCCAAAGCCGATGGCGTACACCTGAAGAAACTCATCGGCGAATTCACCCCAGGTTATGCTTACGGTACTATAAAAACTCACAAACCCGGGAACCCCCTCCGCCCCATCATATCACAGATCCCTACTGCTACCTACCAGACCGCCAAGGCCCTGAACAAACTCCTCACCCCTTTTGTTCCTCGGCAATACAACCTCAACTCTGCTTATGACTTCCTAGAAATTCTACGAGATGCCCACCCAGCTAACGACCACATCATCGCCTCCCTCGACGTAGAGAGTTTGTTTACCAACGTGCCCGTTGACAAGACAATAGATTTTATCCTACGTCGAGTTTACCACTGCCCTAATACATCCCCTGGACATCCCGGAGAAGGCCCTGAAGACGCTCTTGGAACTATGTACCAAGGAGTCCCCTTTCCTCTGCCCCCGCGGGAATATGTACCAGCAAATCGACGGTGTAGCGATGGGAAGCCCCCTGGGGGTTCTGTTCGCCAATTTCTTCATGGGAACTATCGAAGAGGAACTCCTGGCTGCCCACCGGCCCACTGTCTACTGCAGGTACATCGATGATATCTTCGTGCGGGTGAAGGACCTGGACGAACTCAGGGACCTCCAGCAGCGCTTCATGGCCGCCTCCGGACTCAACTTCACATACGAAGAAACCACCGATGGTCATCTACCCTTCCTCGACCTCCTTGTCTCCCTCCACGACCACGGCTTCAAAACTACAGTGTACACCAAACCTACTAACAATGGCCAATGTCTTAATGGGGAAAGTGAATGCCCTAAACGATACCATCAGTCCACCATCGCCGCCTATGTCAGGAGAGCCCTCACCCATTGCACCACCTGGAATGACACACACAATGAATTGGAAAGGCTCACCCAGGTCCTAGTCAACAATGGGTATTCCAACACTGACGTCACCAATGCCATCAACCACCACCTAGAAAAATGGTACAAACAAGACCCCCCTAGCACCAACCCGGCCAATGACATTAAATTTTTCTACAGAAACTACATATCTTCCGACCACACAACAGACGAATCCATTATGA
Source organism: Paralithodes platypus (assembly GCA_032716605.1). NCBI lineage: Eukaryota > Metazoa > Arthropoda > Malacostraca > Decapoda > Lithodidae > Paralithodes > Paralithodes platypus. The sequence goes on along the minus strand of CM064487.1, from coordinate 57,975,017 downwards.
AAGAAATAATTCACAAAAACGTCCTCCCCACCAACCCTGACAATAAAATAAAACTCATTATTTACTACAAATCTCCTAAGACCTCCATCCTTGTCCTCCGTAACCGCCCCATTTCCACCAACCAACCGAAAGACGATCATGTGATATACCAGCATATTTGCACCTCTGGGGACTGTGGACCCCTATCCTATGATGGAATGACACAGACTCGCCTTTCCCGTCGACTAACCCTCCACCTTCAATCTGGCGCTATAAAAGATCACTATCAAGCCACCCACCATCTTGCCCTAACTCGCGCCGACCTAGACAAACAAACTACCATACTCGACAAAGAATCAGACCCCAGAAGACTAGCTATTTTAGAAGCTCTATATATCCAAATGCTCAACCCCAGCATCAACAACCAAACACAAGACCTTCAAATTCTTCCTTCAGGCAAGCGCTACAGGCATACTGCCCTCGTTCCTCTCGCCCTGCGCCCCCCTCCCGTACCTTTCCGCGATCAGCACACTACTGACAACACCAACCAATCACAGCCACCCACAGCCAACAACCAACCACCGATAAGATTTAGTGCCCGTCTCGCGAATAGACTGCCTTCCACCAATGAACAGCCACCCCCCTCACCCGACCGACCATCCCCTGACGACCCCACACAATTACCTGGACCTCGGCCTGTTACTCTTTCTATTAATTTCTGCAACATTCGCGGACTTTCCTCTAACTTTCACTCTGTTGAGCACCATCTCTCCTCCTACAAACCTGATCTTCTCTTCCTCACCGAAACTCAGGTGTCTGTAGCAACATCCAGCAACCCCTTCTCTGTATCCTCCTACTTTCTCTATCCTAGTTTCAAAGCCAAAGGCGGATGTTGTACATATGTGCACAACAAACTCACTTGCTCTCGTGTTCCCGATTTCGACTCCTCTGAATTCTCAACTTTATGGCTCAAACTTTCCTGTCATTCTCTTACTAAATATTTCTGTGCTGTCTATCTTTCCCCTAACTCTACCAACTTTCCCAAATTCTTTGACTATCTAAACTCTACAGTGGAACACATTCTATCCATTTCTCCTTTCTCAGAAATCTCCATCTTAGGAGATTTCAACGTTCACCACCGCCATTGGCTCTCCTCTCACACTACTGATCCACCTGGTGAACAAGCCTACGTCTTTTCTATCCTAAATGACCTAGAGCAGTTAGTTCAGCAACCCACCCGTATCCCGGATCGCATCGGAGATCGGCCCAACATTCTTGACCTGTTTCTAACTTCTAACCCTTCTTCTTATACTGTCGATCTTTTCTCTCCTTTGGGCTCCTCCGACCATAAACTTATCTCTGTCACCTGTCCTATCTCTCCAGTACAGCCACCCGATCCTCCTAGCCGGCGGCGCTTGTGGCACTTTGGCGCTGCCGACTGGGAGGCTCTTCGGCAGTACTTCTTTGATTTCCCATGGAATGATTTCTGCTTCCATGGCCGAGGACCCTCGGAGAGTGCTGAACGCATTACCGAGGTAATCCTATCGGGCATGGAAGCATACATTCCATTCTCTTTCTCTCAGACTAATGCTAAAAAATCTTGGTTTACTCACGCCTGTTCTACTGCTGTCCGCAATAAGGAGGAAGCATTCAAACGGTACCGACGCCTTAAAACTCAAGACTCTCATTCTTCATATGTTTCTGCCCGGAATCAAGCCAAATCTGTTCTTCGACTTGCCAAACACTCTTTCATCAATAATAAATGCACTGAACTATCCAACTCTAGCTCTTCCCAAGCTTTCTGGCATCTAGCCAAAAACTTCTCCAACAATTTCTCTTCCTCGTCTTTCCCTCCCCTTTCCCACTCTGATGGCACAACCATCACTTCTTCCTCTGACAAAGCTAAACTCTTCGCTCAAACTTTTGCTAGAAACTCCACCTTGGATGATTCCGGTGCTATTCCTCCTTCTCCGCCCTCCTCTCTCTTACTTATGCCTAATATCCTAATCTCTTCTAAAGATGTACTTTCTACCCTCTCTGGGCTTAACACTAATAAGGCGTACGGTCCGGACGGTGTTCCTCCTGTTGTTCTCAAAAACTGTGCTTCCGTGCTGACTCCCTGCCTAGGCAAACTCTTTCGTCTCTGTCTATCCTCTAACGTCTTCCCTTCATGCTGGAAGTTTGCTCACATTCAACCTGTCCCAAAGAAGGATGACCGCTCTCAACCCTCCAACTATCGTCCAATTGCTCTTATCTCTTGTCTTTCTAAAGTTTTTGAAACTATTCTTGCTTCCAAATTTCTTAAGCATTTCTCTTCTCATAATCTGCTCTCAGATCGCCAGTATGGCTTCCTTAAGGGTCGCTCTACTGGTGATCTTCTTTCATATCTTACTAACTCTTGGTCATCCTCCTTTCGGGACTTCGGTGAGACTTTTTCTATTGCACTAGACATATCGAAAGCCTTCGATAGAGTCTGGCATAAATCTTTAATTTCTAAACTACCCTCCTTCGGTTTCTATCCCTCCATCTGTGCCTTTGTCTCTAATTTCCTTTCCGGCCGTTCCATAGCCGCGGTTGTGGACGGCCATTGTTCTCTTCCTCACTCTATAAACTCCGGTGTTCCTCAGGGCTCTGTCCTATCTCCTATTCTCTTTCTAATTTTTATAAATGATCTCCTTAACTGTACCTTAATTCCCATCCATTCATACGCAGACGACTCAACCTTGCACTACTCCATTAGTTTTTCAGAACGCCCCAGCCAGCAATCCCTCAACGACAAACGTAATGAAGCCATAGAACTCTTAAATTCTGATCTAAATACTATTTCCAATTGGGGCAGAGAAAACCTTGTTAACTTTAATGCTTCCAAAACCCAATTTCTCCATCTATCTACCCGTCAGGATCTCCCAGCGGACTATCCCTTATTCTTCAACAATACAAAAATCAACCCTTCATCTTCTCTCAATATTCTTGGTGTCTCTTTTTCTTCTGCTCTCATTTGGAAGGACCATATTACCAGTCTTGCTAAGGCAGCATCCCAGAAGCTGGGTGTGCTCAACCGCCTTATGGGGTTCTTTTCCCCTGCACAGCTTCTTGCTCTGTACAGGGGCATAGTGCGCCCTTGTATTGAGTATTGTTCACATGTGGGGGGAGGTTCCTCTCACACTGCTCTCCTAGACAAAGTTGAAAGGAAGGCCTTTCGTATCATTAACTCCCATCCACTCACCAACTCTCTGCAATCTCTCTCTCTCCGCCGCAATGTTGCATCTCTCTCGCTATTCTATCGCTACTATAATAATCAGTGTTCCTCAGAGCTATCCCAGTGCATACCACCTCCTTTACGTAGGGCACGTGGTACCCGTCTTGCAACTCAATCCCACCCCTACTCTGTGCAACTCTCCAACCCAAGAGTGAAACGTTACTCTCAAACTTTCTTCTACTCAACAGCTGAGCTCTGGAACTCTCTCCCAGAATCAGTCTTTCCCTCTTCCTATGACTTAAATTGCTTCAAACTCCGTGTGTCCAGGCATTTTGGCTCGAACGTCCCTTGATTTTGGCCCTGTCACTCTTTCAACTATGGGGGAGGCACTCGCTATAGGCAGTTATGCCTTTTGCCTCCCTCAATCACATAGAAAAAAAAAAAAAAAAAAAAAACCCACACCCAGTAGCTCCGCCCACCTACCTATTCTTGATCCTCGAATTTTGTATAAATATGTTGCTTTGTCCTTATTCTAATCATTACCTGCCCATTCCCTGAAGATGCAAGATGTTTACTTGTGAAACGTTGGATCCACCATGAATTTTGCTAACCTGTTGTACCTCATCTCTGAATCCCAGAGGAAAATTGTTAGAAATATTGAAAGCTGTAACAATAAAATACTGAATGCTGAAACTTCTGTTGCCTTTAACCTCGTCTGTTTAACCCTTATTTAGCGGCGAGCAACATAAGTCGAGTTAAATAAAGCTGGACTATGTGGCGGCGCTCGACATAACTCGAGTGGCAATTTCAGCACGTAATGTGGCTGAGAGAGAGAGACAAGTGGTGGCAGGAGACTAGCGAGCGTATGACTGCTCCAGACCACCGCGGCGAACCTACTGACACAAATCTCAGCTCCCTCCTCCCTCTCTCACTCGCTACATACCCAATTATGTACTGAAAGTACCGAATTACCTGCTTTTTGCACTCGCGTTGCACGGTTATTGCAAGAAAACTATCCATCATACAAGGACGTTATGGTTCATTCGAAAGCTCTGTTTATGCCCTTTCAGGGATAGGTACTTGTTTTACGTTCTGGTTCTTATTAGGCATGAAAATGATCACGTAAACAGCCCTATTTTGGCTAAAAACACCCCGCTGTGCGGTACAAAATAAACCGCATAGGCCGCTCGTAAGGTGTTAAAAGAGAATATATATATATATTATATATATATATATATATTATAAACATATATATATATACTGTATATATATATATAATATATATATATATCTATATATATATATATATATATATATATATATATTATATATATACAGTATATATATATATATATATATATATATATATTTGTTTTTTATGTGAGTAGGGGAGATAAATGGCAGAACTGTCTGTGCCGAGTGCCTCCCCAGAGATGAAGGAAGTTCGAGCCATATATACTGTATATATATATATATATATATATATATATATATATATATATATATATATATATATATATATATATATATATATATAATAATATATGTAAATATATATATATATATATATATATATATATATATATATATTAGGGTGTCTCATATATAGGAATAGATGATTTTGGGTCAGGGCGACTCTTGCCCGTATTACACCTTTATAGAGGATTGTTCACACAAAATTTGACAGCTGTAGGAGGATTTTGAGGGGTCACTTAAGTTGGCCACTTTTGTTTCACTAGTTCATAAAATATGTTATCTTTCGCATGTGATGGCTACTGGAACAAGAAATCAGTTGTGGTTAGTGGACAAGGCCCCAATTGCAGAGATTGTTTGTCAGCGACTTCCATCGAAGGAGCAATGTCTGCTCCTTTACTTCTACCACCACCAAGAGGGACGGAAGACCAAGTTGAAGAGCATTTGCTTGGTGGTGGAAGCCATCTTGCCCATTTGGGAGAAGGCCAACATACCAACTACCACCAAGAAGTACGGAGGGGAGAAGCTGGCGAAGTTGATTGACACCTATGACGCCTCCAAGAATAAAATGAAAAAGCCGCAGGAGGGTTACTGCTACAAGGAGGAGATGTTCAAGTCAGATTTGGAAGACATGTTTGATGTGGCTCACTCCTCCGCGCTATCCTCCTCCAAGGACAAGGAGGACAAGGATTTTCTCACCTCGCAGAGGGAAGACCGGATGTTGTCAAGTCTTGCGGGGGTGGACCAGAAGACATTGAAGAAGAAGGCTGAAAAGCAGAAGAGGGATTCTGTAGCCGTGACTAGGAATACAAAATCAGATGCTGAGGTGACTCAGCTCATGGAGGCGGCAGCACTGAAACCAACACGGAAGACGAGGATGATGTCGACGAGACATACCAAGTGACCAGCATCACCAAGGCCCAGACTCCAAAGAGGAAGCGAAGGAAGGCCCTTGCGGACCCGAATCTCATCGATGATAGGGATCGCAAAAACTTCTCCGTAAGACAAGCAATGTCATCCATTGCGTCAGCTTGGGGCCTATCACCACGCCAGATTGATTGCCAAAGCCATCTATGCTATGACCGCCAGGGAAGTTGAAGGACTTCGGCGATCGTGTTTGTTCATCTCTCTCGCATACGTAAAGCAGTTGAACGAGGTAATAAACTTGAATCGAGCTCCACTGAACGAATTGGAGTTCCTCCGCCTACTCGAGGTCTATCCCGACAGGGAAGTCAGCCACACAGCATCCACGGCATTGAAAAAGTACCCGTCGTATCTCTCAAAGGAACTTGTTGGGCTTGGTTTTTCGACGACCACATTCTAAAGGACACGAAGCTCAAGATGGTACAACGACTTCAATCCAGTGCCACGAAGAATGGACTCACACAGCTTGATCCAAAGAACTTCAATACACAACAACTCATCGAGCTCTTCATCACTCGGATAACCAAAGAAGTTTTCTTCTGCGCAATATTTCCAGAATCGAAGTCTCCCACCTTCCTCCAGAAAAATCCAGATATATATATATACACTGTATATATATTGTATATATCTAATATTTGTATTAATAAGCAGATTAATCAGGAGTTGTCTTTGCCATTGACCTGTTTCCCTAGACCCAACCTCAATTCAATGGCATTCAAATCAGCTGAACTGAAAAGGTACTTGCTGGATCTTGATACCTATGGTGGCACAGACCCGGATGGGTTTTTCCCTCTCATTTAAAAAAATGTTGCAGTGGTCTTGGCGCCTAAATTGGCCGTGGTGTTTAGGTTGCTTTTGAAATCAGGTAGTTTTCCTCTTTACTGGCGTAAGGCTATTATCACTCTTATTCCAAAGGGAAATACTGCCTCATCATCTCCTAATGACTATCGCCCATCTCCATTACGCCTATCCTATCCAAGCTCTATGAGAGGCTTTTGTCCAGACGCCTTTCCTCTTATTGTAATAGTCATAATTTGATACCAAACTCACAGTTTGATTTACGTAAGGGACTGGGTACATGTGATGCGCTTCTAACACTCACCCACGACCTCAATTCAATGGCATACAAATCAGCTGAACTGAAAAGGTACTTGCTGGATCTTGATACCTATGGTGGCACAGACCCGGATGGGTTTTTCCCTCTCTTTTAAAACAAAATTGCAGTGGTCTTGGCGCCTAAATTGGCCGTGGTGTTTAGGTTGCTTTTGAAATCAGGTAGTTTTCCTCTTTGCTGGCGTAAGGCTATTATCACTCCTATTCCAAAGGGAAATACTGCCTCATCATCTCCTAATGACTATCGCCCATCTCTATTACGCCTATCCTATCCAAGCTCTATGAGAGGCTTTTGTCCAGACGCCTTTCCTCTTATTGTAATAGTCATAATTTGATACCAAACTCACAGTTTGATTTTCGTAAGGGACTGGGTACATGTGATACGCTTCTGACACCCACCCACGACTTGCAATCTTCATTGGACCAGGGACATGAGTCTCGTGTCGTGGCTATTGACTTTAGTTCTGCTTTTGACTTAGTCAACCATAAAGCACTTCTGTATAAGTTACAGCTCATCGGTATTGGTGGCATATTTTTAAGGATCTTTAAAGATTTTTTGACGAAAAGATCTCAGTCTGTGGTCATTGATGGGTGTCATTCCCCTCCTGTTACTGTTGTTTCTAGCATTCCACAAGGCAGTGTCCTTGGGCCTTTGCTTTTTATTATTTTTACTGCTGACCTGTGTTCCGAGCTTGAAAATAAACTAATCTCCTATGTTGATGATATAACTTTATATGCGTCCATTCCATCACCAATAGATCGACACGTAATTGCTACTACTCTGAATAGGGATTTAGCCAAAATTACATCATGGTGTGAACTTTGGGGCATGAAACTTAATGCTAGCAAAACACACTCCATTATCATCAGCAGATCTTGTACCTTGGATCCTCCCCATCATTATCTACAAGTTTTTGGCGAGCAAATTGAGAAAGTGGAGACTCTGCGTTTGTTAGGAGTTACTCTTGATCCCAAACTTACTTTTGAAAAGCATATTCGTTCTTTCTCCTCTTCCATTTCCCAAAAAATTGGTCTGTTTCGCAAGGTTTATAAAACATTTGCTTGTGACGCCTCAGTTATCAAGTCTGTTTATGCTTTTATTTTGCCACATTTCGAGTACTGCTCACCTGTCTGGTTGTCAGCAGCTGACTGCCATCTCAAGTTGCTTGACAGGTCACTAAATTTCATCAGTTTTATTCTACCTCATTTGTCTCTTGATCTGTGTCATCGACGTAAAGTTGGTGCCCTTAGTCTTTTATTTAAAGTTTTTAACAACCCACAGCATCCCTTACATGGGGTTCTGCCTGGGCCCTATGTCCGGGCTCGTGCAACTAGATTCACGAGCAATCTTAATGATCTTGCCATGAGCCGTGTTCATTTTTCTACTACACAGTTTTCACAGTGTTTTGTGCCGGCCATGGTTGACTTGTGGAATAAGTTGCCAAATGAGCTAGTCAATTCAGCTCATATCTCCATTTTTAAGTCTAGAGTTAATGCTTTTTTGCAGCATTAATTTTAATTTTTAAACATATTTTAATCTATTTTATTGTATTATATTTATACCTGACATCCTCCACTGCATAATATGTTATCTGTGTTTAATATATGTATATGTACAGTATACAGTATATGTTTTTATTTTTTCCTAAGTTGCCGTAGTCTCTTTCCAGTGCCTCCGGTTGTTTTGTGTGGATTCATCTTGATGGTGTTTCTGCACCCTGGTTGGAGACTTCGGCATCTCATATAATAATAATAATAATAATAATAGTGACGGGATCCAAAGAAGAACCGCACAGAATAGCGGTAGTCAGATAATCAAGGGACAGCAGGAGGAAGGAATTCATGCACCAGAAGGAGAAAAGAATAATGAACACAATTTCCCATTCTCCAGAGAACGGGAAATTCATAAACGGGAAATTAGGCCAGTTGACCCTTTCTCTAATTCTTGGGCAAACAGGTGAGTTGCCCCCTCAATACAGATCAAGCCCCACCAATCACCACCTCTCACGGCCCCACCAACTACAGCGCAGGGCTCAAACGACCAAGGCGGAAATACCCCTCGAATATTACGATGAAAAGGTACTTATCCAAGCTACACATCAAGAGCCCTGGGAATACCTAAATCGTTAGGGCTCTCCCCCCTTGAGAAGCTTTCCTGTGAAAAAGGGAGAGAAATGGTGATAGAAACTGCCGCATAACAAAATCATTACATAAACAATACAAATAGACAAACCAGCTAGTGAATAGAAAATCACGAATTACATCATCATGCCGTCTAGTAGAAATAAGAAACAGAGGTAAAAAAGACGAGAACCTCAGTGCGATATTATTAAGCACCTACATATATTTTTATTTATTTTTTTTTTTTTTTTTTTTCTATGTGATTGAGGGAGGCAAAAGGCATAACTGCCTATAGCGAGTGCCTCCCCCATAGTTGAAAGAGTGACAGGGCCAAAATCAAGGGACGTTCGAGCCAAAATGCCTGGACACACAGAGTTTGAAGCAATTTAAGTCATAGGAAGAGGGAAAGACTGATTCTGGGAGAGAGTTCCAGAGCTCAGATGTTGAGTAGAAGAAAGTTTGAGAGTAACGTTTCACTCTTGGGTTGGAGAGTTGCACAGAGTAGGGGTGGGATTGAGTTGCAAGACGGGTACCACGTGCCCTACGTAAAGGAGGTGGTATGCACTGGGATAGCTCTGAGGAACACTGATTATTATAGTAGCGATAGAATAGCGAGAGAGATGCAACATTGCGGCGGAGAGAGAGAGATTGCAGAGAGTTGGTGAGTGGATGGGAGTTAATGATACGAAAGGCCTTCCTTTCAACTTTGTCTAGGAGAGCGGTGTGAGAGGAACCTCCCCACACATGTGAACAATACTCAATACAAGGGCGCACTATGCCCCTGTACAGAGCAAGAAGCTGTGCAGGGGAAAAGAACCCACTAAGGCGGTTGAGCACACCCAGCTTCTGGGAGTCCCTCGACCTCCAGCCGCCGCGGCCAGAGCTCTACGACGCCCCAACCCTCGTACCTGGCCCTTCTCCCCACAAAGCTATCCTAAGTGTCCTGTGTATCTCAATTTGTGGCTATTGTTGAAGGTAAGGTAGAATATGCGAGTATTCCTAAAGTATTGATGATTTGATCTGTGCCAAGGATTTGTGTTAACTAATTATTGTAATTCATATTTGTGTACACGCTACATAGTCATCTATCCTCCCCTAAATATTGATATATACAAGTGATTTCATAAGTACCAGATATTGCCCAGTGAATCCTATCTAGTGTAATTCTTAACTAATTATTGCAATTCATATTTGTGTACACGTTATATAAGCTTACCTTTATACAGACTTAAACGGAATACTCTCAGATTCCACCTTCATGTGTTATAACTCTTTTGTGTATCCAAGTTGAGGCGAAAGTGTATACCGTGAAGATATTCCATATTTTACCATAATTTACCTAGGACCTATGCCCAAATTTTAATTTATCTATCCTTCCATATCGAAAAGTCAAGAACCCCCGTTGAGTTAATATTAATTCATGTACTCAAGTTCTCTAGTTTATCCAGTGCTTGTGAATTAGTCTAGTTTACGTGCGCGGGTTTTCGTAATTCTTTTCACACCATTATAGTAACTCATATTAAAGTTATTTTATTTGTTTCACTACATTGCTTATGTGACCGATTTCTCTTAATTTACTATTGTCAAAGTAAATATCTTATTACATCATATGTTATGTAATCCGCTCTACTTCGTATCTTTGATTCGTGTATGGCTTATAGGGATTTGTTAATACATTCAAATTACCTTTTTATGCTACAATCGTGGTATTTTATCTAGCACAACTTCGTCGTGTGTGCTCCATTTATTCCGAGTTCATTCGAAACTCTTAATTACTGTTATCTACAGTCGCATCTTAATCGAGTATAAATTAACTCTTTTTGTAATAATTTGCATCTTACCCCAAAACCTTGTTATAGCTATTCATCAACTGACTTTGAATTTGAATTTCTATATACATGTGATCAGATCTCATACCCGGTCTATAATTATTTTCATACCTCGTGTGTAGACTCTTTCACAAAACCGCTTAGACAATCTAGTTCAAATTTAAACTACCTTGCCTCTAAGACCCCAAGTGTACAGTATATCTAGCTTTCATCTGCGATTTATAATTGCACTAAAGTAAATCGGGAATTCGCAATAAAGCAGTCCATCTGACCTAGGTTCAACATACTATACCTGCCCATCTCACCTGTGTGACCTCTTACTAATCTCTTTGACTGTCGCTCACCGCGCCGCGCCCGTGAGCGCTCTTTCAGGCAGGTTCGCTCAATACCAGAATTCTTCACGTTAGACGCTTCGCTCACATATGTATTATTATCTCAACTGAAATACTATGTACATGTATAATCATTTTTTCCTGCATACTTCCATTATTGATACTGTGCGTAACGTGACATAGAACACTTAATTAATCAGTATAGTAGACTCTATTCTGATACGTCACCTAAATCAATTACCTTCTGCCGGATATGACAGATAGGTATAGTTGATTCACTATATAAATGCCATTGAATAAATAACAGTGTAAAGTAACCTGGTTTCTTATTGTGTGAATGCTGCCTTAGTGTAAGAAGATATAGCAAGATTCATAAAGCTAGATGTGGCCCTGTCGGGCATATTCTATCTCCTATATCCTATTACAGGATTGTTGACAAGATAATACTAAATCGAGTTGAAATACCAACCCGACATTCACTGGTGGCAGCGGTGTCTCGATACGGCATATCAGCTTGCTTATTTTTTTTCTTCTTGATTGCACTTACAACTTCCCCAATCACTATGGCAGTCAAATAACTCGACATCCCGGCATTTAAGCCCGAGGAGAATGACATAGAGATTTATATGGAAATGGTCAAACCCGTCCTGGATCTGATGTTCCAGGACCAAGACGCTTCCAAGATTTACACAGTGGTAGTAAAATTAGGAAAGTATGCAGAAAAAAGGCAGGGTATGTGGTGACCAAATGCCTGGGTTAACCTGGGCACCATTTGAGAGTTATGCGAAAACCATTGTGGACAGACATTTCCATCAAGTTCAATACCATGGGAATTTGGACGACACTATCAGTGAGTTAACTCAACTCGCTGCCACCGCATTCACGGAGGATACACCCGCCCAAAGTATAAAGACTATTTTCAGGGCCCTACTGAGAATTTTGCCTTTGGCGGTGGCGGATCACTTCTCCATTGTCAAGCCCACAAATTACGACACGGATATGCCTGTCGTAAGGCGTATTGTGACATTAAGAAAAACCCAGGGTCAGGATAAAATAGCTGTGATTCAACAAACCACCACCGTGTCTGCCACTAGCCCTATGGCACCCCGAGCCAGTGACAAGGTTGAAGAATGGGCCAGGATTCGCCCTGCAGATTGGAAACCTTGTAATGGCCAGTGTCTGTTGACGTCCTTGCGGAGGTCCTTCACAGAGCTGACCAGAAGAAGGACCAAATCACCAAATTGGTGGGCCCAGATCCCCTGGATGAAACCCAGGCAGATTGCCACTATCACGGAGGACGGCACTGCCGGGTTTGAAGAATGCCCCGAAGAAGACAACGGAGAGGACCCAGAGCCAGAAATTGAGACACAGCAAGATCTGGATTTTTAGACAGCCCCCATACACAAATAACTGTCAAAATGGCGGGGGCTCATGAGGAAGCAGACTCAGAAAAACTGCCCATCTACAGGAAGATCACTCTGAATGGGGTGAAAGTCAGACTCCTTATCGATACAGGAGCGTCTCGATCATGTCTTTTCTCTCCCTTCTTTAAGCAGCACAGGAAAGCATTAGGCACTATCCAACCTTCTTCCATTGTGTTAGTAAATGCCGATGCCAAAGTTATTCAACATTTTTGGCAAACACTTCCCCTATATGTCAATACTCCTGTTCCTAGTCACGGAACAAACCACTCTTTCGTGGTTTATGACCCCAAGGAGACCCTATACGATGGATATTTGGGTTTCGATCTACTTACTAAACTGAGTGCTTCCCTCGATTGTGGGAGAAGAACTGTGACGTTCTCACCACCCCAGACAAAAAAGAAAAAAAAATAGTGCCTCTCATCGAGGCACCTAACCTAAACCTCAGACTAGAGATACCCCCCACCCTTGCCCTCCTTCACCCAAACCTTTACCTTTAATCAAGCCCACTCCTACCGTAAAACTCAACGATCCTGTTTCTTCCCCTCAAACCTTAATTCCTCTAGCCTATCACTCAAGCAGTCACAGCCAAACTCGTGACACTCCCACCTCATCATGAAAAATGGATCCCCATTGTACCCACCTTGCCTGGGGATTCCATTATGACCCCTCACCTCCAAAGCCCCTTTGATAGGGACTGCCTAACCGCTCCTAGTATAATATCCAACAGATTAAATTGTATCAAAATCACCAACATATCAGATCAGCCCATTACCCTACCAAAAGGTTTAACCATTGGGGAACTAGAGCCTTATGCGGAAGAGCTATCCATTCCCGCAGATACTCCCTCTCAAACTCCTTTGCCTCTACCCCTTATTTCTTCCCATTTAACCCCCCAACAACAAACTGATCTAAAAAATCTCCTAACCACCTACAAAGATATTTTTGCCACTTCCAATTGGGACGTGGGAAAAACCAACGTGTTCCATCATCCTATCCACATGGTTGGACACCTCATTAAACAACCCCTTAGAAGAAAAAATCCCATTCAAAGGCAAGAGGAGGAATCCCAAGTACAAGACATGCTGGCCACAGGAGTGGTCCGCCCCTCTATAAGTCCTAGGTCATCTCCGGTAGTACTTGTACGAAAGAAAGACGGGACCACCCAATTTTGTATAGATTACCGCAGACTCAACGATGTAACGATTAAAGACACCACCCCCCTTCCCAGGATTGATGACTCTTTAGACTCCCTCCTTGGAGCTAAATGGTTCACTACCCTGGATTTACAAGCAGGATACTGGCAAGTTCCACTCCTCCCCAAACATCACCAAACGTTCGCCACCAGCCATGGCCGGCTCTATGAGTTCACGGTATTGCCCTTCGGCCTACGCAATGGTCCTGCCACGTTCTCCAGATTAATGGAATCTGTATTACAAGGATTAGCATGGGAAACCTGCCTGGCCTACCTGGACGACATCATCGTGTTCGGGAAGACCTGGGCTGAACATGTACAATGCCTTCAACAAGTCTTCCAATGAATCCGAGAAGCTAACTTAAAACTGAAACCCTCAAAATGTAAGTTGGCAAAAACCGAAGTGCAGTTTCTAGGCCTCATCGTATCTGACAAGGGAATTGCATCAGACCCGAACAAGTTAGATGCCATTGGAAAAATCACCCCTCCCACTAATGTCAAAGGAGTCCGAGTATTTCTCGGGCTAGCCTCATATTTCAGAAGATTTGTAAAAAAAATCGCTACCATTGCTAAACCTCTCCATGATTTAACCAAGAAAGATGAACCCTTCCTGTGGACGCTGCAAAGATTGCAGGCTTTCAATACCTTAAAAGAACTATTGATTGCATCGCCTGTTGTCTCATTCCCAGATTACACCCAACCCTTCAGATTATACACGGATGTCTCTCAAACTGGAATAGGTGCCGTATTAGGACAAACACGGGAGTGCCGGGAACACATCATAGCCTGTGCCAGTCGAACCTTAAATCCAGCGCAGGTAAACTATCCTGTGACAAAGAAGGAATGCCTGGGTATCATTTGGGCCCTTCAACATCTTAAGGCCTATTTAGCAGGTGTAAAAGTTACCATCATCACTGACCACCACGCCCTACAATGGTTAAGGAAATCCGACACCAAGAATGCCTTAACTGTCAGATGGAGGGAGAGTTTGGATGAATTCGATTTTGAAATCGCCTACAGACCTGGGAAACTCCACACCAGTGTTGACGCTCTGTCTCGGCTACCCACTACCTCCACTCCAGAGATCTCCACTGTGCCCCCTGACATTAACCCCATGTTAGCCATCCACCATCAAGAGGCATCTGATCAAGAATAACAGGAACTCCTAAAACAATTTCAGTGACAAGAAAAACCTGACTGGATGCCCAGAACCATGTTTTCCCAACTCACTAGACGAGGAGACAACCTGTTCACGCCAGAGGGAAAAATTGTAATCGCCCCGACTGCAGCCCTGACCACAATGCAATCCATACACATGCATAATGGCATCCATCTGGCCCAACAAAAATTGACAGCCACCTTTCAACAAGTGTATTGGACCCCTTTTCCATATATCACAGCCAAACGCATCACTGAAGCCCGTCGTGCCTGTGCCCTAGGTAAAGACAGGACCCGCACTCCGGGACCTTCCGGAAAATTAGTGGCAACCAAACCTTGGCAACTATTAGCCGTTGATGTGATGGGACCGTTGGAAGGAAGTCAAGGCTTCAAATATATCATCATCATCGTGGACACATACTCAAAATATGTGATCGCCTATCAAGCTAAAAAGCATTCCGCGTTAGCAGTAGCGGAAGCCATGATCCAACATGTGTTCCCTTACTTCGGATTGCCAGAAGCCATACATTCCAACAACGCGCCAGAATTTACCAGCCATATCTGGTCCCAGTTATCTCAAATGTGCAGATTTAAGATCAGCCACTCCTCCCCATATTGGCCCCAAGGAAACTTCATCTGTGAGAGAAGCCATTGCACTATTCTAAATCAGATCCGGACAAGATTGCAACAGATGAATACCAAGGATTGGCCCAGCCAAGTAAAAATCGTTCAGTGGGGAATTAACACTTGTCCCCGGAAAGACGGGATTTCACCCCATGAGCGCATTTTTGTAGTACCACCCTTACTACTTCCATTACGCCATCTAGCTGTCCCGTATGAGCCCTCATCTAATTTTGATCAGTCCCTAGTCCATCTAAGAAATTGCCTACGACAACTCCAGTATCTGCAAGACCTAAAACCCGACGAAACCGCCAAAGTAAGCCCACATCACATTGGTGATCTCGTGATGGTTGCTCAACTGCCAGTGCCGTCCAAATTAAAACCCAGATATCAAGGCCCTTTCGAAATTCTAACTGTTCCAAATTGCTACCAGGTAACTATAAACTATTTTGGTGAGTCACGCACATACCGAAATAGATATGTATGTAGGTCTCAACCAATAGATGAGAATACCATTATGCTTGCAAATTCCACAGATAATAACATGTTGCCTGCTACTAATGACCAGAAGTTGGGGACCTCAGAACCTCTTCCTCCTCCTCTTCCTTCCGTTTCACCACTACCTCCTCTCAGAAAGAAACTCATTCACCAACTTCTTCCTCCTATCCCTAAACCATATAATCGCCCAAACCCCCTTCAAATAAATCTTCCATCAAGATCATTCGGGTCTGTCAGCCCCCCTCCCATTCCTCCTCAAATTGTCTCTGCCCCTCCTCAACTGTCTACTCCAACTGACGATAATGTCAGCAGAAAATCCCCAACTCCTCCCCCCTTCTATCAGCCTACAAAATTATTCTGAATCTACATGGACCCTTCCTAGTTCACCAGTCTTAAAAACTATCCCTCTTTTAGACCATCAATCACCCTCTGAAATAACCCTCTCTTCACCTCAATCTAATAACCAACGAGACATCTTAATCCCACTAACCAGTAGTGGGACCGGTAGGTAGACATGTTGTTACCGGTTTTTTTAATAGGTTTTGCCGAGGGTTGAAACTAATTTTAATATGATGTTTAGAGCATATAGATTCCGTATCTGTCTTCAAATATGTCAACAAAATTCCTGACATAGAAATGGAGTTATACTGAATTAGGTATAGACACCTCTAAGAGGGTTAACTCTGATAAAGTAATCTTCAATCTATCCAACAGGACTTTCATTAAGGACGAAAAAGAGTTACTCTCTGGGAATGGATTTTGGTTTATCTAGTGCTAGGGTTAGATATGAACATTGTTCTTAGATTTTGAACGGCTTTGCAACAATATTGGACATATTAAATATAAATGGAATAACGAGAGTTTGACTTCGATTCGCAATAGGATTTCAGCTGTTGCCAGGGATGCATATCGGAAAATTTCCAGATACAAAACAAATAACCCTGATAGAGAACGCTTAGAAATTTTAAAGATAGCCTACTAAAGCAGGATGAAAGTCTCATTTTTGTAAAACCAGATAAAGGGCGCGAGGTTGTGATTCTCAATAAATCTGATTATGTTGGGAAGGTTATAGAGATATTAAATGACTCCTCGAAGTTCAGGTTATTGACCATCAGTATAGGTTCTCAAGTTTTAAAATTAGAAGATAAGCTGAACAGATTCCTTACTACGATAAAAGATAGGATAGGAGAATCACTATATCATCACCTACACAGCTCAGGCTTTAAGCCAGGTACACTACATGGCCTTCCTAAGATACATAAAATCGGTAACCCCATTAGACCCATTATTTCATCTATAGGTACTTTCAACTACAATCTGGCCAAATTCCTGGTCCCACTCCTCGCTCCTTTTACAAAGAATAAGTACACAACAAATTCCATCGAGTTCATTAAGGAAATTACCTCATTAAAGTTTAAAGACCCTGTTGTAATGGCTAGTGTAGACATTCAATCATTGTTCACCAACGTTCCATTGAGGGAAACCTCAGACATATTAGTAGATATACTAGTTGAATCTGGTACGGATTTTGACCTAAATAAGAAAGAAATTATAAAAGCCTCAGATCTTGCTACAGCTGATTCTGTATTTACTTTTAATGGTCAATTATATACGCAGATTGATGGCGTAGGAATGGGTCTCCGCTGGGGCCTAGTTATGCTAATGCGTTCCTCTGCCACTATGAGGAGAAATGGTTGAACGAGTGCCCCTCTGAATGTAAACCGGTCCTATATCGTAGATATAGGTGCCTCTTCAGATCCATCAAACTACAGACCAATAGCTATAACTTCCACTCTTGGTAAAGTCTTTGAAATTATATTAAATAATCACATAATTAAGCATCTTGAGAATAATAAATTAATCAGTGATAGGCAATATGGTTTTAGACGATGTCGATCAACTGCAGACATTCTTTGCCTTCTTACGCATCAAATCAACCAAGCTACAGACCAACATGGTGAAACACGTTCCCCAGGGATCCGTTTTGGCCCCAACTCTGCTCCTCATTCATATCAATGATCTCATATCTACCACTCATAATCCAATACATTCCTACGCAGATGACTCAACACTCCACAGTTCCTTCACATTTACCAATTCTTTCACCCAACCCGATCTTATAAATTCAAAAATAAACACTGCAATTTCTCTGAACCAGGACCTTTCTAGAATTAATGAATGGGGACAAAAGAATCTAGTTTCCTTTAATGCACAGAAAACCAAGTACATTCAATTTTCTAACCGACAGAATCTCACTGACTCCCATATATTTTTTAATGATGTAAATATTCCCACTTCCCCTAGTATTGACATTCTCAGTGTAACATTAACTACTAACTTGAGCTGGACACATTATGTTAGAAGCATTGCTAAGAATGCCTCTAAAAAACTGGGACTCCTGTACAGAGTTCGAGAATTCTTCACTGACGAGCAGTTGGCCGTAATATATAAAAGTCATGTGCGGTCTCAGATGGATTACTGTTCACCTCTGTGGGGTGGAAGTGGAGTGGTTGCATTGAGGCAGTTGGACAAAATTCAAAATAAAGCTATTAGATTAATCAATAATATTTTCACAGCAATTGTTCAGAGGAACTTGCTTCAATTGTGCCGCCTCTCCACATCTTTCCCCGTAGAACTAGGGCTGCTGAGAGCGCCCATGAATTTACACTTTCTCCTCCACAATGCAGAACTTCTGCTTATCAGAATTAATTTATCCCCAGAGCTGCTACTCTTTGGAATTCACTTCCCTCGAATTGCTTTCCACAAACTTACAATCTACAAATGTTTAAATCCAGTTGTTACAAACATTTTATGAATGGAGGATGCCTTTAGGCACATGGACCTTTTTGTTTTATCTGTGTTTTTCCTTCCTCCGTTCATTGTCTCTTAAAAAAAAGAAAAAAAGAAAAAATATGTGGACGATAGTTTCTTAATCTTCAATAATGCTGATCACATTCGACCTTTTGTCGCATTTCTTAATTCAAGACACCCAAATATGAAATTCACGTTCGAGATTGAACAAGAGTCAAAACTATCGTTTCTTGATACTACGGTATACAATGAAGGTGATCACTTTTCATCAGCTGTCTACAGAAAAGAGAATTTCACTGGATTGGGTTTAAGCTTTCTTAGTTTTTGCCCTAAACACTACAAGTTAAACAGAATTAAAACACTTATTAGTAGGGCTTATCACTTATGTTCTAGCTACTCTCACTTTGATGCAGAAATTAAAAATTTGCAAAATTATTTCCTTCAAAATGGATATCCAAGCAACATATTCTATAAAACTCTACGGAATTTTCTCAACAATGTATTCACGCCACCCCCTCCTGTACAGTCAGTCGCTAAAGATACACGTTATGTTACCCTTCCCTTTCTATGACGTCTAAGATTTACAATTAGAAAAGAACTCAATTGTATTTTAAATGATAAATCTACAGTTATACTACCCCTATTTTGTCGCTATTCTGTTGGTACTAATGGGTTAATATTATTATTAGTAGACGTAGTATGGTTTGATGATGCACAGAAATGTATATTTAACTTGAAATAGATACATTGAAGTATTACAAACCTTCGCGAACCCATAAACAGGGAAAGTGAGCTGGGTTTAGATCGTCGCGCACCCATAAACAGGGAACGTGAGCTGGGTTTAGACCGTCGCGAGACAGGTTAGTTTTCGGTTAGGTTAGGTTAGGTTAGGTTAGGCTAATGTTAAAAATACTAAAATGCGACGGTCCTCGGTATTAAAAAACACTGTATATCAAAGAAAACATTAAAAACTACAACAAATTAACTGAAAAACTCGTATCTGGTTGGTGATAAATTTGTATCAAAATAAGTTTTTTTTCAGTTTCCGCGTCCGCTGAACTATCCAAAAACACTCTAAAAGGCGTATTTTGAAGGGGGGAGGTGGTGGGGGGTAGTGGGGGAGGGGTAATATAACTGTAGATTTACCTTTTAAATTTATCATTCCCTCACATTAACTTAAGGTTTATATCTAAGAATAATTTTACCATTGGAAGGCGTGGAAGCCTTAGCGTGTCTTCTTAGATCCTGTGTTGTGTATCAGTACACTTGTTCGAATTGTAATGTTCGATATGTGGGTTCCACTATAAGGTCACTACAGCACAGAGTCTTTGAACATCAAGGGAGGTCATACCGTGGTAACCACATTTATCTAAGCTCCCCATCGCAGTCTGCGAACGTGATCACCGTCACGTCTGACCACCCACTTGCTGCCAAGGATTTTAACATTCTGGCCTCTGCCCACAACAGATCCGACCTCCTCATATTGGAATTGCTGTTTATTATGACTAGGCAACCTCAGCTCAACAATTGTACCGCTCTACAACTGTTTACACAATAATTTATGTAAGCATTGCACTGTTCATTTCTGTGCTTATGTATATTTTTCTTAATATTCTTAGGTTTCATGGTTTATGTTCATTTAATTGTTAATATCAGTAGTATTTTAATTTCAACTGTATTAGTTCGTCATAAATAATGTGTTCACCATTACATACTCTATTGGTTCATTTGATTGCTTTGATCGTTAGTTTAAAATCTCTAGGCATAATTTACATTATTACAATGCATTTTAACCCTTCCTACCCGGCCAGTCTTACCTAAGGACGGTCGCCCGTACGAAATGCGAAAGCGAAATGCGAAATGCGAAATGCGAAATGCGAAAAGCGAAATGCGAAAAATGCGGTCAGCGAAATGGCTGAAAAACGTCTAGGCCTAGGCTACCGTATTTATGTTTATTTTCACTGCTAGAACTTTCCCACTCATCTATAATCGTAGTGCGGTTTTCAATCTGTATTTTGGCGCTGAGTAGAGCTCTGTAAGTCAACTGGTTCAGTTGTGATGACGATTTCAGTGGAGCAAATATTGCAGAGATTTTGCCAATATGGGGGCTTTTCAGACACTAATTTCGTCTGACGTCAGAACAATAACATTGAAGAGTCTTCTCCTTCTTGTTTTCGGAGGTGCGGTGACGCAACGCTTGGGTTTGTTGACATACGTCGTACGCTCGGCGTTCAGACCAAGCTTAATTAGGCTATTAAGCTGCCATCTTAGGTAAGGACGGCCGGGTAGCGGCCCTTCTGCCGAGCTGTCATTAGGTAAGGCAGACCGGGTAGGAATGGTTAAGTAGTGGAATATTTGCGTAAGTGATGATTTAGTATTTTTTTAATTTGTAAGCATTACTCTTTTATAAATACATTTTAGGCATTATCTTTGTGTTTAAATATATATCGCATTCACTATAATTCTTTTCACATTCCGTCTTTATAAATAACTCGTATCTTGTGGATTCACCTGAACATTTAGTTTTCCTTTTAATTTCGGTTGGTTTGCAGAAGTCTTAGGATATAAATCTTAGTATTTCGAAATGTAGGATGTTTTTATATCTAAATATTAATGGAAATTTAATGAGAAAGAACGAAACTGAATGGTTTAATTTTTTAGCTTATGCTGACAAGTGTTGTTCTTATTTTTAGCACTGATGATGGAGAAATGATGCTCCAAAACGTCTGGTTAATAAAGAAAATGTTTGTGGCTGCGCTCGTCTTACTCTTCCTTATCAAGTTACGTTTCCCTATCGGAAAACTTCTACCCGAGATCATATATATATATATATATATATATATATATACTTCGGTGAGACATTTTCTATTGCACTAGACATATCGAAGGCCTTCGATAGATTCTGGCACAAATCTTTAATTTCTAAACTACCCTCATTCGGTTTCTATCCCTCTATCTGTGCCTTTGTTTCTAATTCCCATTCCGTTCATTCCTTAGCTGCGGTTGTGGACGGCCAGCACTCACTTCCTCATCCTATCAACTCCGGTGTTTTTCAGGGCTCTGTCCTATCTCCCATTCTCTTTCTAATTTTCATAAATGATCTTCTCAACTGTAGCCTACCATCCATTCATACGCAGACGACTCTACCTTACACTACTCAATTAATTTTCCAGAACGCCCCAGCCAGCAATCCCTCAAAACCAAACATAATAAAGCCATACAACACTTATCTTTTGATCTAAATACTATTTCCAATTGGGGCAGAGAAAACCTTATTGCCTTTAATGCTTCCAAAACCCAATTTCTCCGGAACTCCCAGAGGACTATTCCTTATACTTCAACAATACAAAAATCAATCCTTCATCTTCTCTCAATATTCTTGGTGTCACTTTTTCTTCTGCTCTCACTTGGAAGGCCCGTATTACCAGTCTTGCTAAGGCAGCCTCCCAGAAGCTGGGTATTTATTAGTGGCCCCTCCATCATTGACGATGCGCCTTAACAAAGTTATGGCCATTCTTTGAACTCTATGGCTCGCTTTTCAAACGTCCCGCCTAGGAGAGTAAATATTAAGATTGCCAAATTTTCGTGAGCGAACGCTCATAAAATCACTCACGTACTCGTCTTTATGATGTGGGTACCACTACTAGTAAAAACCAGTACAAAATAAAAAAAATAAAAGTGTTAAACTTGATCTAGCAGGTTGCACTTGCCATGCATCTGCTGTTTGTTTGCGCATCATCCCACCCTTATCGGGGCGCATATGTCCTTTTTCTCCTAGGCGCTGTGGGGTTCGGACGTGTTCGGAGGTGTGTCTAGCCTCACTACATTCTTCTCCTGCTTCCGACATTTTCTAGTTTTAGAATGTTAAACAAACGATATTGGTGCACATTTACTATTTATCTATTTTGTTTCTATATTTCGATTTTCTCAATTTTTAGCCAACTTTGGATAATTTTACATTCCACTTTGTTGTGATTGTGCTATTGGTCAAATTTATGCCCGAGTGTTATGAAATCGTAGAGTAATAAATTCCCCAACTTGTGAGAGGTGGAATAGCAAAATAGGTGCATATTTACTATATAAAGATACATGAAAAGGTAGATATTTTAGGGTCTAAAAATACCTATATTTTCTCCTTCACAGATTTCTATCCGATTTCTGCTTGAGGCCTTCCATTCTTGGGCTGGGAAATGCCCCTTTATTAGGCCCTTATATCCTAAGGTTTCAGCTGAATCGGCCAGTAATTTTATTTTTTGTTAATTTTTGAAGGGGACTAACTTTTAATTTTCAATAATTTTAGTCTGAAGTGCCTCATAACCTTAACCCGTTGAGCTATAATATTTATAATATTTTGTTCACCCCAGTCCCAAGCCATTTTCACTTATTTTTTTTGTTTGCTAAAATGGAAGACAAGGATGAGAAATGAAAAAAAAAAAAAAATCACCTCTGACATTTTTTTTGGGGGGGGGGGGGAGCCTCAACAAAATTTGTTGAGCCTAAATGGAAGAGAATGGTGAGAAATGAAGAAAAAAAAAAAAAAATCATTTCGGTCATTTGGGGGGCGGGGGGGGGGGGTTTCAATAGTTCGTCTCCCCCGCATGACCACCCGCCCGGGAGCACTAGGGTAAAAACTGAGTATGGCATTGTACGGCATACATCCTAAGGAGTATCTCACATAAATCTCAAGCCTCTAGCTCCCATACGACCGGAGTAATGAAGGTTCAAAGTGGCGGTGAACTAGGGGTGTAAACTATCCCCACTAAGCCCACCACCACCAGCCGCGCGGCTGTCTCGGCCCGCTCACACCTACTGGCCCGGCTCCCACACACACTACGGTACCTCCCCCTCCTATTCTCCCGCCATTTCCTACCTTACGAGCCACGTAAGTGTTTTTTATATGTCGGACGCACGTGATGCGTCGCTGGGAGTTGGTGATCAAAGACTGCCGACGCAACACGTGCGACGCTGGGTCTCACCGGGTTAAATGTGATTAAATGTAGCTGATTGTTGTGTCAAAGTGAAGCCAAATGCTCATTCTAATTTCCTATTACCTCAAATGTTCAATAATTCCACTTTAAATATTTTTGGTGAATTTTGTTTGCCTTGGGGTTCGGATTTACCTCGCATTATCCATTGAGTGACAGCACTCCGAGCATTACCCTCAGAGGGATTTTCCTCATTTGTCCATGCCATGTCAGGGTAGCTTATAGATTAGCTTGACTAGTGCACCTTCGCCCACTTGCCTTTGGAGACTGTTTCTTGGGTGTTTGGCAAGGTTTTGTCAGGAGTCCTTGTTGTGATAAGGCAAGGCTTCCACGTGTGTGTTTTTTTTCCATAGGTTTATTCTATTTTAGCTCTTATAGACATGGGGCTTCTTTTAGGGTAACTGGGGCCCGCTTTTCGGCTACCCAATTGGGTGGGTTAAGCAGTTATCTTCTGTTTGAGGAACTTGTGCGTTTCTGGTTCACTCACTTAGTGAGGAGCTTGGCTCTTGTTCATGACGCTTTTTAGCATACCTTCATGTTTCTTCATGATGGGTGTTGGAGGTCTAAGAGGGATCGCCAGGTCTCTGCTATTTGATTATGATTTATCTTCCTGCCCCCGTCTAGTTGGCCTCCAGTAGGTTTTGTTTTTATGGCTAGGCTGTGTTATTTATTATTATTATTAATTAATGTATACTATGCCATAATGTGTGCGCGTTGTTTTATCCAATGACTAGGATGGCTGGCAGTTCCGGCGGAATTTTAAGTGAGACTTGATACGACGTGCCTTTAGCCACTTTACGCTGTTGTTCCCAGCGGGAAATCACCAAAGTGTTTAGAGCTCTGTTGTTTTGATTTGTTTTGTTTGGCACAAGATAGGTCGAACATACGCATTCTGACTAATGTTGCCGGTGGTGGTAGATGTTCGGGAGGCAAACTTTACCTCATTTTGTCTTTTGGGGTCCCCGGCTTAGCTGAGGTCTTCGGGACATTTACGTCTCAAGGTCTAGCAGAAACCCGTTCGTATTTTGGGGCTACTAAGAATGAATGCCGGGCGTTAAATAGGGAAACCATTTTCCGCCGGGATTCAGCTGAGCCGTAAACGAACTCACCTTTTTCCTATCTTGGGGCATTCTCAGTAAACTGTGGCCGGATCTGGCCGCCGGGGTTAAAAGTACGAAGGTTTCAGTATTGGCGTTGGACGCCGGAAACCGAATTAGATGGGATTAGGTCAGTGTTGGTCACTTTGGTAAGAAGTTAATACTCGAGTAACATCTGGAATGATACTTAACGTAAAGGGAACTAAGATTTTATCTGTGAGAGTTCAATTTTTGTTTTCTCCTTTTAACGTATTTTGTTTTATTAACCCTTAATTAGCGGCTCACCACATAAGTCGTATTTAATAAAGCTGGACTATGTGGCGGCGCTCGACATAGGTCGAGTGGCAATTTCAGCACGTAATGTTGCTGAGAGAGAGAGACAAGTGGTGGCAGGAGAGTAGCGAGCGTATGACTGCTCCAGACCACCGCGAACATCTGACACGAATCCCAGCTCCCTCCTCCCTCTCTCACTCGCTATATAAGGAATTGTATCGGGAAAGTGGCTAATTACATGCTTTTTGCACTCGAGTTGCACGGTTATTGCAAGAAAACTAGCCATCATAAAAGGATCGTTATGGTGTCATTCGAAAGCTCTGTTTATACCCTTTCAGGGATAGGTACTTGTTTTACGTTCTGGGTCTTATTTAGGCATGAAAATGATCACGTAAACAGCCCTATTTTGGCTAAAAACACCCCGCTGGGCGGTACATATAAATAAACCGCATAGGCCGCTCGTAAGGTGTTAAACATTAGCTTTTCCAGTCTAGCATGACCTTATGAGCATTGATTCTTGAAATGTTCAAACCTCAGGTGCGGTTGCCCCCCCCCAGGATGCCTAGGAGGATTTGCATCCCCGGCGGCAGGGAGCGATGGATTACAGTGGTTATACGTTTTGTACCGGCCCCAATTGTGCGAATCTTTCTGTCCTTGGTCACCAATAATGTGTGAGATGTGTTCCTTGTCTGGACAGGTTGAGGGGTCGGTGGTTATCAAAAACTTGCCAACAGTGTGCGGTTTTGCGCAATGGCTTTTTAACCCACTCTGATAGCAAATGTAAAACAATTTTGCTAACAATTAGATCCATTTTTTTCATGTACAATCGCGCTAAGAAGTCATGACTCGATTCCAAGTACCTTTTGTTCAGAAAGTGCTATCTGGCAACTATTGAGGCTCTAATATATTCATATATTACACACTGGGGAGAACTGTATTGAAGGAAACAATACCAAAAACACGATATACAAGTATTGTTGCAATATATTTATCTCATTATGTGAGAGCAAACCAAATAATACGAAAGTTTAGACTAACCCGAACGAATTTTTTTAAAACTCTTAGTATTTCGCTCACTAGATTCAGGATTAAAATGTGGAGCAAGTTTCTTAATGATTGTATTACTTTTTAAACCAACAATACTGGGAGAAAAGTATCTCATAAAATTAAAACCAACAGATAAAACTAATATTCAAACCATAAGTGTCAATAAATCACGTAAATAAACATATAACAGATTGTTTTTTCCACATTTTATTCTCTATGTGGGACAACAGTCTGCCTGAAAACAAACGGTCTCCAGTATATTTTGGAAGAAAGCTTGAATACTCGAGAACAGCTTGTAATTTGTATAGACAAACGATGAATTTTCACTTTTAGAATATATAATAACCCATAGGGAGACCCATATAAAAACGGAAGATGGAAAGGCAAGTGTAAAAGGACAAAGGTGAATATAAACGCAAAGAGATATACTCCCCTTCATATCCTGACAATGACTGACTTGGTCGCTGAATATCCTATCGTTCCTACGGGCCTGGGAGTGCAACATGCTAGATAGCGCATGTAAATTAATTACTCTCATTATTCTATAAAGAAATTGTAAACAAACATTACTTATATTTATTCAAACTTCAACATAAATCAAAATAGGCGGGCATAAATAGGTTAATTTTCTAAGTAGGCCAATTATTGGGAATATCCAAAGACCTACAGTTTAAATTTTGGAAACAACCGGGCTCCGAGGGGCAGTGGAGAGTTGCCAGCGGTAGCCAGATTTGGGAACTATTGTCCAATCCTTAGAAAAAGCGAGTCATGACTTCTTAGCGCGATTGTACTGTAAGAACATAGCCCATAAATACTTGCAATTGGATGATGCTTTACTTGATGACTTGTTGAAAAAAGTGCCCTCTTCGGAGGTAGGGCATTCTAGTTCTTCGGCAAAATCTAGTGTTTCAAAACAGAAAAAGACTTTGACAGCAGTACCTATAGACTTTAGCGGTCCAAAAGTTCCCTCCCCCCCCACCCCCCCCCCCCTCCAAGAGGCCCAGGACCTCAGGCGGGACCGCGCCGGAATCGTCTGCTCTGATCTCCCGGCGCTCCAGGTCACGTTCACCTCTGGAGAAACCAAGGGCTTCATCCCTTCTACAGTTAAGAGAGCCAAAGAAGCACCGTCCAGACTCTGCTTGCCGGGACGGCGGCACAGACGAGTCAAAGGACCATAAGACATCCTCGAAGCGGTCGTCAAGTAAGTCAAAGAGCTCTAAGACCTATAGTACGCCGGAATGTACGCCTTCTACTTCCTGCCGAGATTGTTTGCAAGACACAGATTCCAGTGTTTTTGGCCCAACTTCACAGTTCTCCAGTATGATTCGTCCGACTCCGCAGTTCACGATTCCCCGCCACCCGGCAAAGCAAGAGCTTCCCGGTATTCCGGTACTGAGGGCAGATCGTCGGAGCAGTGTCACCTTCAGCAGTCATTCACAAAATGATTCGCAAGTCTCTGAGCAGTTTGAAGACTCTACCGTGGACGATACGGTCGCCTCATCCATCCCCGATTTGTACCTGGGTGAGGAGGTTCTGCCTGGTGTTCCTGTTTCACAAACAGATACACGTGACACTGCTGCCCAGGCTGGCGAGCTTTGGTTGTAGGCTCTCCCAGCCTCCCCAGCCCAGGTACCGGGTGTCACACCGCTGCAACAATACTTCGTAGATTTGGAGAAGCTCCCGTCTGGCCAACGGGATGCCCCTTCACCTTCAGGAACGCAGGGCTCGGAATCTTCTCGCTTTACGTCCGCCACGCACCAGCGAGGAGGAATCGTAGTGACACATGATCAGTTCCAGGAGTGGTTAGAGTTCGTTCAATCTGTTAAAGAGGAAAGACAGACAAAGGTTCCGACACCTGTGGCTCCGGCGGTGCGACCTCTGGGCCGTGTTCAAGTTCTACCTCAGGTTGATTTAGATCCTACACTCCCCCCCCTCCCCCCTGTTAACGTAACTCCGGCGGTTATCCCGCCAGTTTCCGCATTTGTATTGCCTCCTAATTTAAATCTCTTAGTGGATTTTATTCCTCCTCCCCTTGATCGTTCAGTTCTCTCTGGGAAGGGCCCTATGCCCCTCCTATATGGTCCTGATACTTCCTTCCTGGACAGTTGTTAAGCCCACTCGCCCTGAGCTCGCACAGCCGACAGTCGCAGGCGAAGTCCCTGTGCCAGAACATTGATTCATTGAAATGAGTGAGGCCAAGAAATTAAGGGCCAAGAACCAAGCCGGCGATGTGCTAGATGTGACTATCAAGGCAATCCGTAGTTTGTATAATTCTGAGTTCTTCATCTACTCACAGTCCCTGGCCTTACCCCCTGCATCCTCAGTGAAATTATTTTCGGACTGGTCAAAATCTGATGATCTAAACGACGTTAAACTATTGCAGTGTATGACCCCAGAACTTAACACTGTCCCTCAGCGGGACGATTCAGGTATTCCGGTAATCCATATCACGGGTGATGGGTCTGGGCCATGGGCTGTGTGGGGACAGGAGGCCCAGCTGTTTGCCTGCACTATAACAAACAAAAGCAGACATCAACTTCCGCCGGAGGATCATCATTGGTTCTCTATGCCAGTAGGCAAGGCGGCAGGTGTGCCAAAAAACATTCTTGATTCTTTGAGTGCCCCTAAGCTATTGCTATGCCAGTTAGTAGAACCATTTAGTTCTCTAACTCAGCTTCAATTAGATAAAGATTATAAGATGAGGCACAAAGCCTGGAGGCTTTTATCACAGTTCTTACTCAGCCATCAACTTGCGGCCTCTCTGGCCAGGACAATTGAATTAATAACTGATAATAGCTCTCATAAGGCACTATCTCTCACCAGGCGCATCTTACTACAGAACGCTGTTCAGTCTCTGGGAGATGTTCGCACAGCTATCTTTGAGGCCGTGCGAGTACGTCAGGACTTAACCCGTTGAGCCCCAGCTAGTTATAATATTTTGTTCACCCCAGTCCCAAGCCATTTTCACTTATTTTTTTTGTTTGCTAAAATGGAAGACAAGGATGAGAAATGAAAAAAAAAACAAAAAAAAATCACCTCTGACATTTTTTTTTGGGGGGTCTGTAGCGGTGGGGGGTTGGGGGGGGGGGGCTTCAAAAAAATTTGTTGAGCCAAAATGGAAGAGAATGGTGAGAAATGAACACACAAATAAAAAAAAAAAAATTTCGGTCATTTGGGGGGCGGGGGGGGGGGTTTCAATAGTTCGTCTCCCCCGCATGACCACCCGCCCGGGAGCACTAGGGTAAAAACTGAGTATGGCATTGTACGGCATACATCCTAAGGAGTATCTCACATAAATCTCAAGCCTCTAGCTCCCATACGACCGGAGTAATGAAGGTTCAAAGTGGCGGTAAACTAGGGGTGTAAACTATCCCCACTAAGCCCACCACCACCAGCCGCGCGGCTGTCTCGGCCCGCTCACACCTACTGGCCCGGCTCCCCCCCACACTACGGTACCTCCCCCTCCTATTCTCCCGCCATATCCTACCTTACGAGCCACGTAAGTGTTTTTTATATGTCGGACGCACGTGATGCGTCGCTGGGAGTTGGTGATCAAAGACTGCCGACGCAACACGTGCGACGCTGGGTCTCAACGGGTTAAGAGTGTATCTTATTAAGAAACTACCTGTGGAGATAGGTAGGAGATTGATTCTTTCTGATGTATATACAAGAACTCTTGCCTCCACAGATGCTTGGCTCACAGTAAATTGTTTGCTGGACTCTAACCGTGCCACTGCTTAGAAGCCGAAGAGTGATCCAAATTTTATTTCAAAATTCGTTAAGAGTCCCTTTCGTGGCCTGTTTCAGTCACCGCAGTCTTCAAAAAAGACGCAACCTAACCCCGGCAGCAGTGGCATAGCTAGAGGCCGCGGTCAGTCAAGGGGTAGGGCAAGATGGTACAGGGGTCAGTCCAAGACTGAGTCAGGTAGCAATGATAGCAAAGTCTCTCGTCCCCCCACCAGTCATGAGTCACAAACTTCCCAGTAAAGAAACTGAGCAACCACGAAGCTCTCTCACTCCCAGGGCCGAGCAAAGGTGTGTCAGAAACGAGAGTAGCTCTGTCGGACAATGTCGGTCTCGAGACCGGCAGTTTTCGGGTATGTTACCGGGCATGGCCCCGGCGCACATGGGCTAGGACAGTGGTCTACAAGGGCCTCTCATGGAGATGGTCTAGGCGACCTCGCTTGCATATTCCCCTAGAATTCAATCATGTTTCTTTAGAGGTGGGATCAGTCATCCGGGAGATGGCTCAAAAGCAGCTCATTGTGCCAATTCCATCCAATCAACCCGTGTTCACTTCCCGAATATTCTTGGAGCCCAAAAAGGACAGCATTCAGATGCGACCGGTCATAGACTTGTCGTCTCTGAATCAATACATTCACAATCAGTCATTCAGGATGCTGACAGTGAATCAGATCAGGCTGACACTGCTGCCGCAAGGTTGGATGTGTTCCATAGATCTGACAGATGCCTACTGGCATGTCCCTATAAACAAACAATTTCAAAAGTACCTGGCATTAAGTCAAGGGAATTAGACGTTTGTTTTGCAAAGGATGCCCTTTGGTCTAAATATTGCACCTCAAATGTTCACAAAATTAGTCCGACAGGCTCTGCTACCATTACTTCAACAGGGAATCATGGTCTTATGGTATCTAGATGACTGGTTGATAGTAGCAGATTTCGAAATCACATGCCTTCACAATGTATTATAGGTTTGACTCCTGTAAGGAGATAAAGAAAACCTAATATTTAGTAGTGGCCCCGTAATCATTGACGAACATGCCTATTACATAAGGCATCCTCTTCAAACACTAATCCGCCGTAGTTTGAATCTACCGCGCAGAGCATTTAAAAACTGAGGAGCCTTCATCATGAGCGCACGCGACCTCACTCATGGCTTCAGTCATTATGAATTGGGTTCTCACTACGAAAAAACTTCGTAAAAAATAAAAACAAAAAGAAAATAAGAATAACTATCCAATAAGCTTTCCATCATATCGTGGATGTACTTGTGTGGATATCTGACCAGACGCTGAATCAGGCGTCATTCCTCCTTCACTGACATATCAAGTAAACCAAAATCCTTAACACCTTACGAGCGGCCTATGCGGTTTATTTATGTGTACCGCACAGCGGGGTGTTTTTAGCCAAAATAGGGCTGTTTACGTGATCATTTTCATGCCTAAATAAGAACCAGAACGTAAAACAAGTACCTATCCCTGAAAGGGCATAAACAGAGCTTTCGAATGACACCATAACGATCCTTGTATGATGGATAGTTTTCTTGCAATAACCGTGCAACGCGAGTGCAAAAAGCAGGTAATTCGGTACTTTCAGTACATAATTGAGTATGTAGCAAGTGAGAGAGGGAGGAGGGAGCTGAGATTTGTGTCAGTAGGTTCGCCGCGGTGGTCTGGAGCAGTCATACGCTCGCTAGTCTCCTGCCACCACTTGTCTCTCTCTCTCAGCCACATTACGTGCTGAAATTGCCACTCGAGTTATGTCGAGCGCCGCCACATAGTCCAGCTTTATTTAACTCGACTTATGTTGCTCGCCGCTAATTAAGGGTTAATACATCAACGAATGGGAAGGGGACGGTCGGGAGGGCCCCAGTCGTCAATGATTACGGGGCCACTACTAAATATTAGGTTTTCTTTATCTCCTTACAGGAGTCAAACCTATAATTTATTAGTGGCCCCTCCATCATTGACGAACATGCCTGATATCTAAGACTGGAGGGGGACATTCGTAATCATATCATAACTCTAGAAAAGCAGATAATAAAAACAACCACATAGTATTCTTACTTTTGAAAAATGTATTTAATACGGCGTAGGCCGGAAATATACAAGAAAAAGGGGTTCAGGCAGGTGCGTGCTTCAAAGAAGCCTGCCCGACAAAAATAGGTAACCCTGAAGATTCTGAACACAGATCTGTAGTTACAAAAGGCACCCCACTCAACGAGTGGTGACAAAAATAATAAGTTATAAGTTTATATGTGCACATCATAAACCCCAAAATACATGTGGAGATCAATTGCTAATGAACTCCATTGAACTAATGTTACATTGCTTTCGCAGCTAAAACTACTATAACAACACCGTTGTTTTGTACTAAACTTTGTACTAGCACAAATTCTCGCAGAGAAATTTTCATATCACATTTAACCTTAAATTGTATCACAGCTCTCATACTCCGGCGGGGTCTAGGGTGTCCTATGTCAACTGACTGCACCCCCCCCCTTCCTTGAAAATAAACATAAGTGACTGCAGGGCCACCTAGACCCTCTGCCTTAAAGCTATACATGGTAAGGAAGGTTTGTCTAGAGCAACTGACAAGTATCTAGAGAGAAACGTATGATTAGACGCCCACAACTGTGTGGACGCAATATCTTCAACTGAAAAGTTTTTCAGGAAACGTAAAGAGGCCGCCCACTTGCGTAAATCGTGGGCCCTACCCACAACGCCGGGATTACTCTCTTTAATGACTTCTACCAGAAGAGAGGCTAATCGCCGTTTAAGTAAGCGTTTACCCGTACTCGCTACCCATAAAGCACCTTGGGGGTTATGAGGAGCTATTCTCAAATATTTGGTTAGAGCTTGCACTGGACATAAATTATGATGCACCTTTCCCCTTTTTAACGCCGGCACCGTGAACTCAGAAAACACGTGTGCACTATGCTCATTCTTGGCTACAAACGCCGGGGAGGGTGCAATGGAAATTGAATCATTAAGTCTACCAAACCTAAGACAATTAGGTGTGTTGCTCATCGCCGCCAGCTCAGACACTCTGTTTCCGGTGGCCAAAGCCAAAAGGAAAACTGCCTTCTTTAACCCGTTGAGCCCCGGCTAGTTATAATATTTTGTTCACCCCAGTCCCAAGCCATTTTCACTTATTTT
This sequence comes from Paralithodes platypus, assembly GCA_032716605.1. Taxonomy (NCBI): domain Eukaryota; kingdom Metazoa; phylum Arthropoda; class Malacostraca; order Decapoda; family Lithodidae; genus Paralithodes; species Paralithodes platypus. The sequence goes on along the minus strand of CM064487.1, from coordinate 57,942,042 downwards.
TTTTGTTTGCTAAAATGGAAGACAAGGATGAGAAATGAAAAAAAAAACAAAAAAAAATCACCTCTGACATTTTTTTGGGGACGGTGGGGGGTTGGGGGGGGGGAGCTTCAAAAAAATTTGTTGAGCCAAAATGGAAGAGAATGTGAGAAATGAACACACAAATAAAAAAAAACTCATTTCGGTCATTTGGGGGGCGGGGGGGGGGGTTTCAATAGTTCGTCTCCCCCGCATGACCACCCGCCCGGGAGCACTAGGGTAAAACTGAGTATGGCATTGTACGGCATACATCCTAAGGAGTATCTCACATAAATCTCAAGCCTCTAGCTCCCATACGACCGGAGTAATGAAGGTTCAAAGTGGCGGTAAACTAGGGGTGTAAACTATCCCACTAAGCCCACCACCACCAGCCGCGCGGCTGTCTCGGCCCGCTCACACCTACTGGCCCGGCTCCCCCACACACTACGGTACCGCCCCCTCCTATTCTCCCGCCATTTCCTACCTTACGAGCCACGTAAGTGTTTTTTATATGTCGGACGCACGTGATGCGTCGCTGGGGGTTGGTGATCAAAGACTGCCGACGCAACACGTGCGACGCTGGGTCTCAACGGGTTAAGATTAAAGCAAAGTCTGCAGTATTTTGATACAGATGAGAATGAAGTAAAGACAAAGCTTTGTCCAGAGACCAAGTAGGCATGAGCTGACGGGGAGGTGGGCGGAGTTTAAAACACGCTCTCATAAATCCTGTTTCCTCCGCCACCGGTATGGATAGACCTGTAAGGTCGAAAAAGGGCACTCTAATCGCAGTTAAGTGATTCTTCAAAGTAACCACAGATAAACGTTTCTGCTCAAACAGATAGTTCAAGTAATTAAAAACCAATGCCACTGAGGGTACAGTTTGTTCCGTTCTAACAATCCAAGAAGTAAAAGCTTTCCAATGAGATTGATATTGTCGCTTAGTAGACTGAGTATATTGATTGAGCAATTTATTGGTCACATCCCTACCGTATGGTGCTAGCCACTTGGCCTCCTGAATGTCCATAATGCAAAAGTCAGCGAGGTCTCTAGGTTGCCAATCGTGTCTAAGTGGAAGTACCCGACCGGGAGCGATACCGGGTCCGGGCACCACATTATTAACTGCTGGTACCACACCTGCGCCGGCCACAGGGGCGCGATTAGCGAGACTAAGCCTCGATAAACTCGTAGTTTGTTCACTACGTGGCACATTAGTGACGCATCTGGCGGCGGAAACAGATAGATGGAGCTCCATCTGTTCCAGTCTGTCACTAGGGCGTCTGGCCCCCCTGCCGGCGTTATCGCCCGGCGGGTGAGGTATAGAGGGAGCTTGTGAGTCTCCTCGGACGCAAAAAGATCCACTTGTAGATGGGAGAGCTCCGCAATCATTAGGTCGAAAATGGGTTGCTTGAGCTCCCATTCTACTGTCGTGCTCTGTCTCCGGGACAGAGCGTCTGCCCAGACGTTCGCTACGCCTGGGAGATAAGATGCGTGAAGATAAATATCTAGACTGGTGGCTAGAACAAAAATCTCTTCCGACACGAGTAGCAACTTCCTTGACCTCGTTGACCCTTGTTTCTGAATACAGTGAACTGCATTCAGATTGTCCATTCTGAAGGCCACTGACTTGCCCCGTAACGCCGGGCCGTGAGCCTGAAGGAAATACAAGGGGACTAGTAACTCTTTGACATTTATGTGAGAGATTTCTAAGTGGGACCAAAGTCCCTGACCCTGGTGCCCCTGATTTGACTGAAATCCCCACCCTATGGTGCCTGACGCATCCGTGTCTACCCATACCGTTGGAGGAGGAGAGGTCCATGACATGATTGAGTGCAATGTTTCCCTCTTCGCCCAGACCGCTAGTAAGGTGTGGATTAATTTTGGTATGGGCCATAATTTTCCCGCCGGTAAGAGTGGGAAATATTTGTTGCCTTCCAATATTAATCGTTTTACTTTCAACCGGCCCAACTTGACAGTTAGCTGAATCCAGTTGAGAGAGCCGACCAGAGACTCCCAGACTCTTCGTGTCGTAGTCAGACTGTGAAGAAACCTGAACAGTTTCCTGCGAAACCTGTTGCGATTGTCCACACTCCGACTCAGAGTGAGAGCGGCGGTGTCCCAGACCAGCCCTATCCACTGAATTACTCTTGAGGGAACAAGGTTTGACTTTACCAGATTTACCTTGAAGCCTAGAGTTTTGACATGATTTAAAATGATATTGACATGTTTTATGCATAATTGTTGTGTCTCTGCCACCACCAGCCAGTCGTCTAGATACCACAACACTCTGATTCCCTGTTTTAACAATGGCATCAGGGCTTGCCGGACTAGTTTCGTGAATAATCGAGGTGCTAGGTTCAAACCGAACGGCATCCTCTGAAAAACAAAATTTTGGTGCCTGATCCTCAAGGCCAGAAACCTTTGAAATCTTTTGTTGACCGACACGTGCCAATAGGCGTCTGTCAGGTCTAGGGAACACATCCAGCCACCCGGCGGAAGTGTTAGCCTGATTTGATGAACTGTTAACATTCTGAAAGACTCGTTGTAAATGTGAAGATTCAGATACGACAGGTCTACGACCGGCCTCATCTGAACACTGTCCCGTTTGGGAACCAAAAACAGTTTTGACGTGAATACAGGGTAATCTGGAGGTACCGGGATGATGACATTCTTGGCAATCATCTCCTGGACCAGCAACTCCACCTCTAATGAAACACAATTTGCCGTTGTCGGCTGACGTAAGCGAGGTCGCCGGAGCCACTGCCAAGTGATGCCTTTGCGTGCCACCATCCGTGCCCAGGTTTTTAACGGCCATGCTTGGTGACACGTTCGGAACGACCCAGTTAGCAGACAAGGGTTCGCCGGCTGTACTTCCCTCGGTTCCTCCGGCTCTAAGATAGGCACTGGGAGTGAGAAAGACTTTAGTTTTTTGATGGTGGGTTTGGTGGTGTTGGACGCTTCGCCGGCTGGCTGGTGTGGGCCGAAGACTGGTCCTCGCCCGGCTTATACTGGCCGCGTCCCCTCTGTCCTGAAAACCCTCTCTGTCTATGCCTGAACTGACCCAGGGGGGATTGGGAGGACTTAGGCGGAAGAAACGGCTTAGAACCCCCTGGCTGAGCTTTAGTAGGAGGCTTAGGTTTGGGGAAGTTAAATGCGGGTTTCTTAGCCTGTGCGGGACTGTGCTTCACGGCCTGTGCCATGTTAAACACTGTTCGCCATACATCAGGGGACATTAAAGAAGGTGTAAGTACTGGGGACATTACCACCTGGTTAGCAATGCGATCAGGCAGCTTGCGAACTAATGACATCCTAAGATCCTGTCGTGCTCGCACCGCCTCAAGTAAGGCTGTGCGTATGTCACCTAAGGATTGAATCGACGACTGAAGAATCAGACGCCGGGATAACTCAACTGATCTTCGAGCATCCGCGTCTGCGATTGCCTGAGTAGACCTGAGTAAAGACTTAGCCACCTGTTGAGAAACTATGTACTGTGAAAACAGGCGGAAAGCTTTTCCCCTTAGCCTAAATTCTCTGTCTAGGTGAGAAGGGGTAGGGGTAATGAATGGTTCCTTTAGTTCACAAAGATTAATCTTAGGGGCAGCTAAAAAAGAAAATAAAGCTGACGGAACTCCGCCGGCAGAACCTACCGGCATGGAGAACCATGAATGTGTATCCTGAGGGATCTGGTGGGAAGATTTAGAAGTGAAAGTGGTTGCAAAGTTTTGAGCCTCTACCTCCCAATCCACCCAAGGCCCTGGTCCCAACTGTCCCACCTTCAACACTGGATTAGCTGTCTCGTCTGTGACGGTCTGTAAATCTAGTTCAGGAGTAAGAGCCGACAGAGCCTTAACACCTTACGAGCGGCCTATGCGGTTTATTTATGTGTACCGCACAGCGGGGTGTTTTTAGCCAAAATAGGGCTGTTTACGTGATCATTTTCATGCCTAAATAAGACCCAGAACGTAAAACAAGTATCTATCCCTGAAAGGGCATAAACAGAGCTTTCGAATGACACCATAACGATCCTTGTATGATGGATAGTTTTCTTGCAATAACCGTGCAACGCGAGTGCAAAAAGCAGGTAATTCGGTACTTTCGGTACATAATTGAGTATGTAGCGAGTGAGAGAGGGAGGAGGGAGCTGAGATTTGTGTCAGTAGGTTCGCCGCGGTGGTCTGGAGCAGTCATACGCTCGCTAGTCTCCTGCCACCACTTGTCTCTCTCTCTCAGCCACATTACGTGCTGAAATTGCCACTCGAGTTATGTCGAGCGCCGCCACATAGTCCAGCTTTATTTAACTCGACTTAAGTGGTGAGCCGCTTTTTAAGGGTTAATATCATTAAACCCATCCAGCTTAGACCAGTCTGAAAAAAGTTTTGAAGCTGAGGCAGGGGGTAAAGCAGGCTTAGATGCATAAACAAAATAATCCTGATGATAATAACTAGGTATAGCCTTGATATTTACGTCCAAAACATTACCCAAGGCATCCAATGCCCTTAATTTCTTAGACTTATTTCCCTGGATAAACCACTCACGTGGTACCGGGAGTTCCCCTGACAAGGTAGGCTGGGCAAGCTCTGGCTTAGAGGGGTTCAAAGGGACCCATGACTCGTCTGGCCCATAAAGCAGGGGCATAGCTACCTTTCTAAGAGGCGCTTTGTCTAGAGGGGGTGGATTAACATCCGTAATGACCCTGACATTTGACGTAGTGAATGCCGCCGTAGCTGGCTTAGAGCTCCCTGCCGGTGACAGAGTAGGAGGGTTAGGAATCTTAGATAAATCGATTGACGTTATCAGAGGCCGTACCGCAGAACCTGTCAAGGGAGCCCCCAAGTCCATTGTGGGGTTTTCTCGTTGTTGATTAAAGAATTTTGATAGAGCATGAGTAAGTAACCCATCAATTTCTTGTGCTGTAACAAACTGGTTAGATGCAGAACTTTCAGGTGAATCAGTATTATCATGGGCGGCGTCCAGGCCTGAGCCTGACCCTTGTCCCTCCCTATCTGAAATTAATGACACTTCATCTTGTTCCTCCCGATCCTCCTGAGAAGACCCCGCCGAGGCAGGGGCACCTTGTTTCCAAGATAAATCAGGGATAGAGGATGGGGTCGCCGCGTCCCTGTGGACATCGGCTACTGTGTGACTCGTATGAGTCGGACGTGGATGGTCAGACCCTGGCTGAGCAAACCGCCAAACACCGAGGCTCTGGCCTACGCTCTCTTGAGAGTCTGAAACATTCTCAATTATTGAATTTCCTGAACTTTCCGTTTCTAGGGTTAAAATATCAATAGGTAAATCTTGTTTAGGGACAGGCGCTTCACTATACTCTGAGGCTGTAACAGAAACATTTTCAGGTGTAGAGGTACGATGAGATGCACTAGACTTAGTAGAATGACGAGAGGACTTCTTATGGGAATCCTTTTTGGAGGATTTGTGGCTACGGTGTGACCGCGAACTAGACCTAGGTTTGGAAGAATCACCACCATGGCCACTGGGGGAAGCTTCAGTCTTACACTTCTTACTAGCCGGGGAAGAGGCCCGACTTGAAGACCGTTGTCTGAGGGGTGACCTTGACCTCGATCTCGCCTGCAACGAGGAGGTGGCTGCCGGGGGAGTAGGCTCTCTCGGGCGTTTAAACGTATCCACAGACGATACAGAACCCTGGCTAGTCTCTGTCGGCTTAAAACCCGTTACTCTAGAGGTACGTTTAGGGGGAGGGTGCTCTGACAGCAACTTATCCCAAAGTGGGACGTTGTCACATTGAAGTGACTTATGTGCGACAATGGTAGTATAGGCCGACATTTGTTGTCTGACCTCTCTCAACGCTACCGCCGCGGTCTTGTCATTGTCACACAGGACTTTATTGGCTAATTGGGAGCAAAATGAACAATTAAGTGTAACCCAGAGACCCCTTGAACGGTCTAGACATCTAACACACCTTATGCAAAGGGTATGCGCAAAAATTGGGATACCCGCGCAAGTAGGGGTAATGCACAGGGCAAAAACTGGGGCCACATTAGCCATGACAGAGACTGGTGTGAGGAAACTACCGCCGGGTCTGTATTGGTCCGCCGGAGCTCAGCTCTGGAAAAATAAAGAAAAATTTCCAGGAATTAATGCTCATAAGGTTAACCCAAGTGTTCGCATACAAGTGTTAATAACCCGCCGGGTAACGGGATGCAAAGACACAGCTAACACATCTCGCTACGCGGCTGGGTGTAAAGAGGCTAAACAAATCTTCTTAGCTAAAGAACATGAAGAATACCCTCTGATATAATGGTCCAGTATGGCACTTATAGTCTGTAGGAGGTGGTGACTGTCTCAAGATTCAATTTTGTAACAAAGCCCCCCCTCATAAAGATGCCGGCCCTTGAAATATTTTAGTAGAATAGCCCAGGGCAGGAATATACGAGATCTGATTTTTTAACGAATTGTCCCAAACGATCGTCGTAAAAATAGAAGACGGCGATACTGAAAGTATCACCCAATTAAGGTTAATCGAAATTGAATTTGTTTATAAATTCCTTAGTTCCTCCACTTAGGGGCACCCGCCGGGTGTGGGAATCAATTTGGTTAAACCTCACTGATCCTTCAATTGCCGTAAGAGTAAAGGCAGCGATACACAGAGTATCACTCAAATGGATTGGTTAACTATAAGAGACCTAAGTCGTTTTATCCCACCCTGCTCAGGTGCACCCGCCGGGTGAGAAGTCTAAAAGTTAACTCCACAAGTTCCTGACCCCACTTCTTCGTAAAAGATCGCCGGGGAGGAACGCCTAAACAACAGCTAGGTTTTCCATGTGGTTGTCGTAAACCAGGTAGAAAAACCTATAAAAAACGAGTGTTCTCAAGAACGTCGTTTCTTTATATATATCTAAATATATATGTAAGGATGGGTACAGCCATCCCGCCGGGAATTTTAAAGGAGGCCTGAAACCAGGCACCCACAGAGACGCAGTCCTGGAGAGCCACAGACACCTCCCCACGCCGGGGAACCAGCCAGAGTTAAAAACCACGTGTGGCCCAACACTGCTCATCGGTCAGGATTTTTCATGGTGAAACCGAGAAAAACCCGCCGGAAGGCAAACCCCACCCTGAACAGACACCATCTGAACAATACGACACGAGGAGAGACACGCACGACTAACCAAGGTCACAACAAAATCCGTGGAATTAGCCAATACACAACTAAACCAGGAAACAAATATAGTCCGAGGAATTAGCCAATACACAACTAAAACCCGGATACACATGACACAGTAGGGCATATTTAAAAATAAATAATAACACTAGACATGTGGCAAAGCTACGAGCGGCTGGCTAGGCCTAGGTAGACGGCATGAAAATAGTTGAAATATAAACACACACTGGAATATCACAACAGGAACCACCGCCAACACACCACCGAAGCGATAACTTCCCACCCCGGGAAGCCTGACACGGACCCAGAAAAAAACTTCACTAAGTGAAGAAAAATACGCTGGGAACGTCAGCAAACACACAGCTTACCTCATCAGAAGGATAAAAGGCAGCAATAATTAACGCGTAATGAAAGCCGCCTGCATCACCAACTAACACAACTGTGAAAAGATCACGTGTCCACAACAGGACCACGAGGGTACATCCGAAATAGATACCCCATACATACGACCCAAAATACACTGCACTGCGGGCAACCAGCCCAGGACACTCCTGCTACGCCTATCCTAACCTTACTCGATACATCCCAGAGTAAACAAATGAGAAAAAACTCACTAGGGACGCAACGAATGCGGAACCAGCGGAGCCTGAAAGGTACGTCCGGGCAGGCTGAGCGCAGAGCAAAGAAGGAGGAATGACGCCTGATTCAGCGTCTGGTCAGAAATCCACACAAGTACATCCACGATATGATGGAAAGCTTATTGGATAGTTATTCTTATTTTCTTTTTGTTTTTATTTTTTACGAAGTTTTTTCGTAGTGAGAACCCAATTCATAATGACTGAAGCCATGAGTGAGGTCGCGTGCGCTCATGATGAAGGCTCCTCAGTTTTTAAATGCTCTGCGCGGTAGATTCAAACTACGGCGGATTAGTGTTTGAAGAGGATGCCTTATGTAATAGGCATGTTCGTCAATGATGGAGGGGCCACTAATAAATACCAGGTTATAACTCATATCACCGCCTTGGGGTTCAAAGTGAACTTGGCAAAGTCCAATTTGACTCCATCGAGGATCATCCAATGGGTTGGCCTTCTTTGGGACACCGAACTTCTCACTCTGAGTCAGAGTGCAGACAACGGTCAGAGATTCTGCAAGAAACTCTTTCGGTTTCTGCATTCTCTGACCACCACGAGGAGGATTTGGGAGTCTCTAGTGGGTTCACTCAACTGGATCAGGCTGACGGTTTCGTTAGGTCGTCTTCGGGTGAAACGGCTGATTTTGGAGGGAAACGAGTGCTTTCCGCTTTTGCCGGCGGCAACACTATGGCAAATACCAAAATTAATCCACAGCCTGCTGGCGGCTTTGGCGAAGCCAGAAGTGTTACATTCCTCTTTGACATGGACAACTCCTCCGCCGACAGTCTGGATCGACACAGGCGCGTCAGGTACCCTGGGATGTGGGTATCAGTCGAACCTGGGCCATCAAGGTCAGGGTCTATGGTCCAGGTACAAAGACCTTTACATAAATGCCAAAGAGTTATCAGTCCCCCTGTTGTTCTTAAAGGAGCACAGCTCAACTTTGATGGGAAAGTCATTAGCCTTCAGGATGGACAATCTGACTGCAGTCACATCCATTCAGAAGCAAGGGTCAGTAAGATCTCGAGTATTACAGAGGTTGTCGGAGAAGATCTTTCTACTAGACGAGAAGCTAGAGATCTATCTTCATGCATCATACCTTCCTGGCGTAGCAAATGTCTGGGCAGACGCTCTGTCTCGGAGACAGAGCACCCTGGTAGAATAGACTCTCAAGCAAAACATCTTTCAACAGATGATTGCCGAGCCATACATTCCACAAGTGGACTTGTTCGCGTCAGAGGCAAATCGCAGTTCCTCACACCCCAGCGGGAGGACCAGACGCTCTTCTGGTGGATTTTTTTTTTTTTTTTTTTAAGAGACAATGAACGGAGGAAGGAAAAACACAGATAAAACAAAAAGGTCCATGTGCCTAAAGGCATCCTCCATTCATAAAATGTTTGTAACAACTGGATTTAAACATTTGTAGATTGTAAGTTTGTGGAAAGCAATTCGAGGGAAGTGAATTCCAAAGAGTAGTAGCTCTGGGGATAAATGAATTCTGATATGCAGAAGTTCTGCATTGTGGAGGAGAAAGTGTAAATATCTGTAGAATAATGGAAGGGATGCAACGTTTCTTCGTATGGATAATGTAGGAAGGTCCTGTGTGATTGCAGGGTTATTGATTAATTAATCTAATAGCTTTATTTTGAATTTTGTCCAACTGCCTCAATGCAACCACTCCACTTCCACCCCACAGAGGTGAACAGTAATCCATCTGAGAACGCACATGACTTTTATATATTACGGCCAACTGCTTGTCAGTGAAGAATTCTCGAACTCTGTACAGGAGTCCCAGTTTTTTAGAGGCATAGAGGATTGGAACAAATGGAGCTCCATTTATCTGTTTCCGCCTCCAGACGCATCCTTAATGTGCTGAGTAGTTCACAAACTACGCAATTATCGAGGTGTAGGCTCTATGATTGCGCCGCTGTGGCCGGACCAAGTGTGGTACAACCAATTGAAGACATGGTGCGAGAACCCGGTGTCACTCCCGATCTCGTACTTCCGTTTAGACACAATTGGAAACCTCAAGACCTCGCTGACTTTTGCCTTGTGGACATTCACAAGGCCTAGTGGTTAACGCCTTTTGGGGAAAGTGTGACTCACAAGTTGATTAATCAGTATACTCCATCAACACAAAGACGTACCAATCACATTGGAAGGTTTTTACTACCTGGATCGTAGAAACTGACCAACAGCAGTCTTCAGTGGCTTTGGTGTTTAAATATTTGAATTATCTTTTCGAAAGTAAGTCATTGTCAGTTATCACATTAACCCTCTCACCACGGAAGACCTCTTGAACGCCCATAAAAAAGCATATAACAGGTACCCGGAAGGCCTCTTGAACGCCAGTGGTTGAAAGCCTGTGAGCTTCGTGTGCGAGGCGTCGGTCCGACGCATGTAAACAACAGCCGGCTGGACCGACGCCCCGCATCTCCGGCCACAAGAAGGAGAGCGTCGCTTGTTCGTGTGTGCCTGTATGTTGTTGTTAAGTATCGAAAAGTGGTGTAAAGTGGCTGTTTTGGCCATAAAGTTATCTCCAATGAAATCATCATCACAGCTCAACCAGTTGACTTAGAGAGCTCTACTTAATGCCATTCTACAGGTAAATAACACAGCTACGCTTGGGGATGCGCGGGAATGCGGGAAGCAGTCTGATTAACGAATATACGGTAGCCTAGCCTAGACGTTTTTCGGCCAAAACACCCGGGTTTCGAGGAATATATATATAATACATAGCCGGGGCTGGAGGGTTAAGGAATCACCTCACGGCTATTAGGAAGCCATTTTTTTTATTTAACTGGCCTTTCAATACCTGAGGCGGAGGAGAAGGGGTTCATGAGTGCATGCTTCCGGCTTCGTCCCCCACCGCGCCAACTCATGCCCATCTGGTCTCTTGATTTAGCCCTTAATTTGCTTCACTCGCCTATCTAGGTATTGTCACAATCCTTTATTCGAGTTAAAAGTAAAGAAGGCTGTTTTCTTATGGCCCTGGCCACGGGTAACAGGGTATCTGAATTGGCTGCGATGAGCTCGGACCCATCTTGCCTTAGCTTTTCGAGGCGTGATATGAGTGTACATATAGCTCCCCAACCTAATTTTGTGGGAAAAAGTGAGCATGCTGATCATGTTTTTTCGGAATTTGAGGTGCCAGCTCTGAAACACGGTGATAAACACCACCGTTTATGACCAGTCAAATAACTGATCACATATATGCAGCAATCTTGACCAGCTCAGGCCGGGTCTCTCTGGGTGTCTTGGGTAGGTACATGCCTAAAAAAACGGCAGTTGGCAGCTTTGTTAGTAGAAGTCATAAGAGAGTAATCCGGGTGCCCTAGGAAGGGCACACGATCTTCATAAATGGGCATCTTCGCTCCGATTTTTAAAGAACTACTCTCTCGATGATATGCAACGGACTAACTTATGGTCCTCCAATCATACCTTCATTACTCGGTACCTGTCCGTGAACCTCATGAAACCTACCTTACAATGTATAGCTCTTAGGCAGAAAGTCTAGTTTTAAGCTATTTTTACCTGAACAAAAAAGGGGGGGTGGGAGGTAAGACCTCCTGTCTGCCTTCGTTAGGTATTTGGGAAATGTAAGGGTATGGTTATTGTGATATCCTATTACTAAGACTTGATTAGTCTATTCAGGAAATTCTATTTTTGGTATATATCCTATTTTGCAATAGAGTACCTGATTAGTACTTATTATTTTGGGAATAATGTTAAGTACAGATACATTTTACTGTAAAGTACAAACTCTTGATATAGAGTACCTGATTAGTCCATGTGATTAACTAATCGTTAGTACATTTCTTTTATATCCTAGGATAAGAATATTGTATATATTGTGTCATATTCTAGAATGTATAGTTTATGAGTGTTGAAATTGATTGTTTTATCAAACGTAAGGATTGCAACACCACAGGCTTTACTTTAAGAACGCCGCCTGTACCTCCTATTATTTTTTATTAAACTTTGATCTCGTTTTGTGTGTTTTTCTCAACCGAAGTAATTTGTTAGTGGTTCTAATATTTTTTATGATTGTCCCCCTCCAGACTTGTGACATCCGGCGCATTGTCAATGATGGATAATAAATTATAGGTTTGATTCCCAAAGGGAAGTAGGAAAACCTAATATTTAGTAGTGGCCCCGGAATCATTGACGATGCTGGCCCTCCCGCCATCCCCTTCCCATTCATCTGCTGTTTGACAGAAAGTCTTGATAAATCAGTGAAGGACATATGAGCCCCAATAGCGGTGGGATTATAGCGCAAATAAACAGCAGACGCATGGCAAGTGCAACCTGCTAGATCAAGTTTAACACTTTTAAATTTTGTATTTTTTACTGGTCTTTCTCGTAGTGGTACCCACATCATAAGGACGAGTCCGTGAGTGTTTTAATGAGTGTTTGCTCATGAAGATTTGGCAATCTTAATATTTACACTCTTAGGCGGGATGTTTGAACGGCGAGCCATAGAGTTCAAAGATTGGCCATAACTTTGTTAAGGCGCATTGTCAATGATTCCGGGGCCACTACTAAATATTAGGTTTTCCTACTTCCCTTCGGGACTCAAACCTATAATGCTCATCCGCCTCCAGGGGTTCTTTACCCCTGCTCAGCTTCTTGCTCTGCACAGGGGCACAGTGTGTCCTTGTATTGAGTATTGTTTACATGTGTGAGGAGGATCCTCTCACACTGCACTCCTTGACAAAGTAGAAAGGAAGGCCTTTCGTATCATTAACTCCCGTCCCTTCACCTACTCTCTGCAATCTTTCTCTCTTCGCTGCAATGTTGCATCTCTCTCGCTATTCTATCGCTACTACAATAATCAGTGTTCCTCAGAGTTCTCCCAGTGTATACCACCTCCTTTACGTAGGGTATGTGGTACCCGTCTTGTAACACAATCCTATCCCTACTCTGTGCAACTCTCCAACCAGGGAGTGAAATGTTACTCTCAGTCTTTCTTCTATTCAACAGCTGAGCTCTGGAACTCCCTCCCAGAATCTGTCTTTCCCTTTTCCTATGACTTAAAGTGTTTCTAATATATATATATATACTGTATATATACGGTATATATATATATATATATATATATATATATATATATATATATATATATATATATATATATAGTATATATACGGTATATATACAGGAATAATAGGACCAGGGTTATGACAAACATCTTGCAGGCAGAAATGTATTGTATCGTCAAGGTTTCGGACATTTCTACGTCCATCCTCAGGTCTAAAAAGCAGAAGTGAACACAATATTTACAAACATGTAGAAAATAAAATAAAATAATGTGGGCAAAGAAAGCCAAAATAGCAGGAACTCTCAGAAATATCACCCACAAATGTATTACCAGAAAAAGCTAATACAGAGACAATTGAAATGGTAAAGGATATAATTTATATTTATGATTAAAATATAGATAAAGAAAATTTAGGTCGTTAACGTTACTCCAAGTTATTATAAGCAAAGAGGTCAATATTTTAAAAGCAAAGAAGGGGGGCAGAGGTTTCATTATCACCTATGCTAGGGCGTACCATAGCTTGATGAACGCTTTCTAGAGTGAGTAGGTCCAAGTCATTGGCGCTACTGTCTAAAACATTAGTTAGTTAGTTAAAATAGGATTTCAGAGGCTATCAACCCAATTGGATTATTAAGCCAACACACTGTAAGTTAAGAATGACGTCAGGACTGGAGCCTTTCTGCGAGAACTCCAGACCCTTGATGTGTCTAAAACAACCGTGAATTTATCTCTATTTATATGGTGCTCATGATTAAAAGCAAGGTTCCGAATAGCTGAATGAACAGGCTTTGATAATGGAAAACCCGTTCTTACTGATACACCTACTGTATATGTTCTGAAATCCTGGTTCTCTGGTGACTCTTTGTTTTACCGATATATGTAGCCATAGGGGAGGTGTGGCGGAGTGGTCTTGCCACTGGACTGGTAATCCAATGGACCCGTGTTCGAATCCCAATATGTCAATGGGAAGATATTATTGGGATGGAATTTGTGCTGTACCTAGTATCAGTGCATTGCCACAGCGCACCGAAATGCCAAATAAATACTCTCATTGTTCCCTGATTAAATAGCATTGTATGAATATTCCCATATTCAAAAATATGCTACAGGGGGGCAATGCCTATTGAGTTAATTGCTCAATAGGTGGCGTTCTGAGAGTGAGGGTCCGAGCCTGGGGAATGAGACTGTGAAGCATAGAGGCGGAGCAGCTTCAGAGATGGAGTTGTTTCGAGCCGTGAAGCTTCGCATGTCTCACTCCCTAGACTGGAACAAGACCTCACGGGCCTCACCGTGTTCAGCGGTAGAGTGTAAAGGCTATCAGCCTATGCCCGAGAGGAAGTAGCTGGAATATAGAAAACACAAAAAAAAAAAAGCTATCACACGTGTATTGATAAATAACAGAAGAAGCCAGATCCCCAGGAATTCTATCTTTATATTTAAAAAAACTGCCTATATTGCGCCCAGATTTAAAAATAACTTTAAGGTTAATTTGTGGATAAAATTCACGCAGGAGGGAAGTGAGCCTTTGTTGTACGGTAAAACTCTTCGAACCAGATAATACAATGGGAAAATAAACAATATCTCTTTAAGTAGTAATTACTGAAGCTTTGTTTCCATTAATAATCTTACTCAGGGCCTTACCAACGTACGTATCTGTGAATCTATAAGGAAATCCATTATTGAAAAGCAATTCACGAAGGTAATTAATTTCATCATGAAGTTTGAAATAATTTGAACAAATATAATAGGTTAGAGTTAAAATCAAGTAGCGCTTGTAAGAAATAGGAATGAAAGAGGAGAATTTTGTAGTTAGTCCAGTGAAAGTTGGTTTACGGTACAGTGAGGTTTCGAATCCCTCCTCCTTACGCGAGATATTTATGTCTAAACACGAAATAGTTCCACTTTCTTCAGTGTCTGAGGTGAATTTAATGTTAGGGTGCTTATCATTTAAATAATCATAGAAAAGGGGAACATGTTGACTTGACCGAAACACAAGAAAGGTGTCGTCTATATAACGATGATATAATAAAGGTTTAAAATGCAAGGGGCAATCATCCAACCACTGTGATTCGTAATAACACAAAACAAAATTATGTTAGCTAAAGAGCAACCCAGGGGAGAACCCATTCCTATCACCGCTGGTGGCCTATTTCTGCGTACCGGTATTTCATAATTTTTGTTTTCGGCATTTTTTGTTTTCGGTAAGTCTAGGCTATCACCCCTGGTGGCCTATTTCTGCGTACTTCAATTTTTAAATTTTCAGTTAGGCTATCACCGCTGGTGGCCTATTTCTGCGTACCGGTATTTCATAATTTTTGTTTTCGGTTAGGATAGGCTATAACCCCTGGTGGCCTATTTCTGTTTAAATAAACATAAAATTGTTTTCGGTTCGGCTATCACTGCGTATTCAAATTTAATTTTGTTTTGTTTTAATTTTTGGTTAGGCTATCACCGCTGATAACCTATTTGTGTGTATTTCAACATTTTTGTTTTCGGTTAGGCCTATTTAAGTAAGTGAAGCGACCTGCAGGGAGTGAAGTGTTTTTAAAGTGAGTTTAGTGTTTTTAACACCTTAAGAGCGGCCTATGCGGTTTATTTATATGTACCGCCCAGCGGGGTGTTTTTAGCCAAAATAGGGCTGTTTACGTGATCATTTTCATGCCTAAATAAGACCAAGAACGTAAAACAAGTATCTATCCCTGAAAGGGCATAAACAGAGCTTTCGAATGACACCATAACGATCCTTTTATGATGGCTAGTTTTCTTGCAATAACCGTGCAACGCGAGTGCAAAAAGCATGTAATTAGCCACTTTCCCGATACAATTCCTTATATACCGAGTGAGAGAGGGAGGAGGGAGCTGGGATTCGTGTCAGTATGTTCGCCGCGGTGGTCTGGAGCAGTCATACGCTCGCTACTCTCCTGCCACCACTTGTCTCTCTCTCTCAGCAACATTACGTGCTGAAATTGCCACTCGACCTATGTCGAGCGCCGCCACATAGTCCAGCTTTATTTAACTCGACTTATGTTGCTCGCCGCTAATTAAGGGTTAAAGTGAGTTAAGTGTTTTTAACCCCTTCAGCACCATGATGTAAATTCCATCATATTCTGGTTACCATTAGACGATTTTCTTTAGTTTATGATCTACCTCTAGGGCTCAAAGGGGTAAAATCAATCTCCAATAACCCTCCGAATAGCATAGGTTCTTCTTAAACTGCACACAATCGTGTATGGTTAGCCAGATTTAAGGTTAAAATGACGTCATGGTACTGAAGGGGTTAAGTGAGTGAAGTGATCTGAAGAAAGTGATCGTCACCATGCCTCGTGCCTGTACGAACTGCGCCGGTAGGTTTGGTGCTTCCATGTTTGCTCCTGCCAATCCACAAGTCTGCCGACTCTGCCAGCAACGAGATGATTTGACAGCAAAATTTGATGAAGCCCACAACAAGATCAACGCCCTCACCAGGAAGCTGGAATCACTCCAAGAGTTTGTAACACTCAACGTTGGAGTATCACTAACTCCAATTGTTTCAACTCCAGCATCCACCACCGCTCCAACGTCATCTGCCAACAATCCAACACCTGCAGCAGATGCTTCTGACGAACCTGAGCCGACATCAAACCAGGACAGCCGCCCTGTTCACCTTAGTCTCTCCCCCACTCCTCGTGCAAGAAGCCTGCTAGCACGAACAGTACCAACCCCTCGCCCCCGTTCTAACCACTCCTCTCCCCGAACTGTACGTAGATTCACGCCACCACAGGTTTCCGGATTTACACCAGTGAGGAACGGTGCACGGCCAACGCAGAAAAGGTCTCATCTACCAGTCACAATGTCAAACAGATTTGAGATATTGGTAGAGATGGAAGACGAACCAGAAGAGACCAGGCTCCTACGAGGACAGGTCGAAGAGTTCTGCGACAGAGTCCCAAATCAACGAAAAAGATTTTGCATCCCAGGAGCTGGACTGGACGACATTGTGGAAGCCTTCGAAGATACCACAAAGGATGCAAATGAAAATACCCTTTTTGTCATCCATGCTGGTTCAAATGACGTCATGCGCACCAGATCCGAAGAGTTGATGGAGAAATATCGCAAGATGATCCAGCACTACAAAAACAAGTCAAGGAATATCATCATCTCAGGCATTCTCCCCAAGATCGACGCACCTGACAAATTCTACGACAAGGTCTTCAGCACAAATAGCCGACTAAAATATTTGTGTCTGAAGGAAGAAGTTGAATTCATCAACCTCTGGGACAACTTCTACAACCAGCCTACTCTGTTCCGCAAGGATGGCACTCATCTAAACCCTGTGGGTTCAGCACGCATGGGTCGTCTCCTACACGAAGCAGTCCGCAGCCATGGATAAAAAAACGCCATCCGAGAAGAAGCAGCAGTGACATAAATCATCCAACGCCAAGAAAAAAACAGAGGCAACCGAGGACCACCAGCGATAACGACCGAAGACAGCGAGGACCGAGGACAGCCATGAACATAAATGTAGATCCGACAAGAACCAAAAATATTATTAAAGAGCGTTCCGTGAGTTCTAAAATAACAAATTAAAAGGTTTTCTATGCAAACGCACGTAGCATACGCAATCAATTTTCAGATTTAGAGGAGCTAGTGTTTACAGAAAATTATGATGTGATTGGCATAACAGAATCTTGGCTCAATACAGAAGATAGAGACTTTTTAGCAGAGTATTCACTTCTCGGTTATGTAATGTTTGAGAAAAGCCGAATAAATCGAAATGGAGGTGGTGTTTTACTTTATATCAAAGAAAGTCTTAACCCTACCCTCTTGTCAAGACCTCAAATTGTGAACGTCGACGCATCTTTTGTGCTAATAAAGAATAATAAAGGTACAAAAATAATACTTGCATTAATATACAGACCTCCAGCTCAATCAGTGCAAACTGACCGAGAAATTTACGAACAAATTGTAGATGTAAGTAACTCATAAGATACCGTAATTTTTGGCGACTTTAATTTAAGTGGGGCGATACTCTTACTTCACACTCCGGACATGACTTGTATACGAACTTGCAAGAGAGTTCGCTTTATCAATTTGTTCGAACACCGACCCGTGGTAATAACGTTCTTGACATTGTACTTGCAACAAAAGAAGAATTAATAGAGAATTTGAATGTTGGTGATGAATTCAGTAACAGCGACCATCGTACGATAACTTTCACTTTAAAGTTTACTAGTAACGAACCAAATAGTAGCATCGAAAAAATATTTCAAACTGCCTGCTTGCTAAAAAATTTGCTAATGATAGATTAAAATCCTCACAAAATGACGAAGAACGGGTGAAATTTGTATAGCTACGACGCAAAGCCAAAAAGATAATTAAGCAAAGTAAAAAGACCTTAGAGTTACATATTGCGAATCAAAGTAAAACAATGAAAGAATTCTATAGTTATATCGGAAAGAAAAAAGTAGTTACTTCAACTGTTGGACCGTTCGTCGATGAAAATGGAGAGTACACCAAAGACGAAGTACAAATGAGTAATGCCCTCAATACCTTCTTTGCATCAGTTTTTACAACAGAAGACCTCAGTGATATCCCTACACCATCGCCGATTCAGATTGATAATTCGGATGTTCTAAGCAATATCACCGTTACAGAGAGAGAAGTATTGAATTGTTTAGATAAACTCAAGGTAAATAAAACGCCTGGTCCTGATACAATACGCCTAGAGTTCTAAAGGAAGCTAAGGATGAGCTCTCCATACCACTGACATTACTATTCAATAAATCCTTGCAGTCTGGAACTATGCCTGATCAGTGGAAGCTAGCCAACGTAACACCGATATTCAAAAAAGGCAGCAAATCCCTACCCCGTAACTATCGTCCAATTAGCTTAACCTCAGTTGTATGTAAAATGCTAGAAACGGTCATACGATACAGACTCGTAAATCATTTAGAGGAAAATAACATACTTAAAGATACTCAACACGGCTTTCGTAAAAAACGTTCCTGTTTAACAAACCTCTTAGACTTCTTCCACGATATCCTCAACCTCTACGATGAGAGTAAAGCTGTAGATATTATATACCTTGATTTTCAAAAGGCCTTTGACAAAGTTCCCCACAAACGTTTACTGCTAAAACTAAAAGCGCATGGAATACAAGACGGTGTGTTGAAATGGATAGAATATTGGCTTAGCGACAGAAAGCAAAGAGTAGTCATAAACGGTAAGGCATCTAAATGGACCAATGTAAGTAGTGGGGTACCCCAGGGATCGGTACTAGGACCAATTATCTTTCTAATTTACATCAACGACATAGATGAGGGTCTCACCTGTACAATCTCAAAATTTGCTGACGATACAAAAATTGCAAATAGCGTACTCTCAAAAGAACAAGTTGACGATATGCAACACAATCTAGATAAATTGTCATGTTGGGCCCAAATTTGGCAAATGAGTTTCAATGCGGATAAATGTAAAGTACTACATATCGGATACCTAAATGAGAAAGCAAACTATTCGATGAATGGCACTCAGCTTAAGAATGTAAACAGAGAAACCGATCTGGGAGTAACAATATCGAGTAACCTAAAACCGAGTCAACAATGTTCAGAAGTTGTTAAGAAGGCAAACAAAATAATTGGCTTTATAGGCAGGTCATTTGAGCATAAATCCAAAGAAGTTATCCTAACCCTTTACAATTCCTTAGTCCGCCCTCTTCTGGAATACTGCATTCAATCCTGGTGCCCTTATTACCAAAAAGATATAAACAAGCTAGAACGAGTTCAACGTAGAGTTACCAAAATTATACCTAGCCTAAAGAACAAACCATACGAAGAGCGTCTCAGAGAATTAAATCTATTTCCTTTAACCCAGCGCAGATTAAGAGGTGACTTAATTCAAGTGTTCAAAATCATCAAAGGCATCGACAATATGAACTGTAGTAAGTACTTCACTATCGACCAAGCTAATTACACGCGGGGAAACGGTTGCAAAATTATTGGTAAATCTTTTAACTCGCACGAATCTAAGAATTTGTTCTTCAATCGAGTTGTCAACTTGTGGAATGGGCTTCCCCGAAGCGTTATAGACTGCATCACCGTTGATTCATTTAAACTCCGCCTAGACAAATATCTCGCATCAAACCCGCGACTGACTGCGTTTGTAAATGAATAACTTTATTTTATCCCCCCCTCAGTTACTAACCCATCTGTCCCCTACTAACTTCCTAATCCTGCCACGGACATTAGTTCCAGGGCAGTAGTTCCCTTTCCAATGTTCCCTTACCCACTCTAAACCACTGTTTTGACACTTGATCCTCAGTGTTTTGGAGGACAAGCAACCTAGAAGGGTCACTAGATCTGTTGTTGCTTGATTTTCTTTGTACTCCTTTGTACTCCTTTGTACCGTCATGTTGTTTGTAGTATTTATTGTCAAATTTTTGTTTTTTATCCTCTACTGCTAGCCTAAGCAATTCCTTACATTGTTTCTTACTAAATCCACGGACTTGCTCTACCCCATCAAACAAACTGTTAATTAATACAAATGTCAATTGTTTCAGCTAATGGAATGTTCGTAAACAGGGGAAGTGATGTCAAAGCTTGCCATAAAACAGTCTTTAAAATTTACATTAGTTATTTCTTTTACAAAATCAAATGAGCTGGGAACTGTAAACTGGTTAGTATTGATAGGTGAAAGAATGGGAACTAAACATTTCGATAGTCTATAATTGAATGTTCGAATGGCCGAAAGAATAGATCGCAAGGGGCAGTTACTTTTGTGTACTTTACTGTACATCACTCCCGGTTTCGAACCAGACACATAAAGCCATGCAAATAGATCGTTATCAATAACACACTCATGTTTAAGTTTTCTAAGGAATCTGTTAATTTTGTTCTCATATTTTGAAATTGTAGAAAATATGTCACCAGTGATTTTCCTAAACTTTGATACACTTCTGCTTTTTAGACCTGAGGAGATATATGATATATATATATATATATATATATATATATATATATATATATATATATATATATATATATATATATATTAATCAGTGGGCCTATCTTTTAAAACTCTGAACTGTTTAATTATTTATCTACTGTATATAATCATATTTATAAATGTTTTTCATCAGTGTTCTACTCCAACAGCTTAATAGGGAGACACAAAAGAGGTGGGTTCAAATGCAGCATATCAATGTATATTAATAGACAAATATAATATTATACGATATGCAATGCTTTGCAAAGTAGAGAAAATCATTACTTAACAATTAAAGGAATCAACATAACAGAAAGATCACATCAACAAGACAATAATTAGTATTTATTGGCCGAAGCTACTAAAACCAGTGTTTCATTGAAATATAATAATTACAATGAAAACGATGAGGCACAATTGCATTACATTATTTATATTTTTGTAATAATTCCTTTGTTTTGGATGTGTAATTAAAGTTGTTCATTGTCGATTTGCTCAAAGAAAAACGGTTATGTAATTTGGTCACTCTTGCAAATACAATTACCTTAACTAAACCTTGAAATTGAAAAACAAGAATATATAATATATATTTTTAATACATTGATTTGCAAAAAAAATATGTGCAAATAAATATTACCAATACACTCATCATTTGTAAGCTCCATTGACAAAGGATGAAATAAGGACAAAATATGTCTACATTGTGTGTGTGTGTGTGTGTACGTGTGTGTATGTATTTGTGTGTGTGTGTTTGTGTGTGTGTTTATAAACAAAATTTGTATTTTAATATGAAATATTTGTTAGCCAGACAGCCAGGGAGAGCTGTCAGAACAATCGTAAGTGGTATATAAATTTGACTGAAATGTCCAAATTTGGCACTGTTTACTCTGTTTAGATATGCAAATTGTTCTCCAGTGAATATCCAGCTTAAAGGTTGACTTAAATTATATTTGATTCCAGCATTAGGTTGGATTCCTGATTTTCTCACATTTTATTGGATTCCTTATATTCCTAATCAGATTGTATTTAACCCTTAACTGGCGGCGCCCGGCTATTGTCGAGTGAAATAAATGTGGCCTATGTGGCGGGGCCCGGCTATTGTCGAGTGCAATTTTGAGCACGTATTGTGCTCTGAGAGAGAGCTGAGCGGTGGGAGGAGCGTAGATTACCTCCTGACCGCTCGCCACGGTGGCCGTGGAGCTACTGAGATGTACTCCTTTGTACTCCACCCTCTCTAACTCGTTTCACATGTAATAATGTAAGAAAATGACCGTATTTTTGCGATTTTACCCTTCGGTTGCACGATCGTTGCAAGACAACCAGTGATCGTAGAAGGATAGTTTGTGTGTATTGGAAAGCTCAATTTACGCCCTTTCAGGGACACATACTTGTATTACGCTCTGGGTCTTGTTTATGCATGAAAAAGAGCACGGAAACAACCCCATTTATGGTTAAAAAAAACGCTGGACGGTACATAGAAATTACCGCCTAGGCCGCTCGTTGAGTGTTAAGATATTTTACATACTATTGGATTCCTGATGTTCATACATTATATTGAACTTCTGTTTATCGTACAATGTATTGGTTTTCTCATTGCCAAATGTTATATTGGATTCTTGATTGTTACATTATATTCGTTTTCAGATCTCTCTTTCTTTTGATCTCTCTTGGAAACTTGCTAAAACAGCGTTCCAGAAGCTGGGTGTGCTCAACCGCCTACGGGGGTTCTTTACCCCTGCATAGCTTCTCGCTCTGTACAGGGTCACAATGCGTCCATGTATTGAGTATTTATTTTCTTACATTAGAGTGGATTCTTGAGTAATAAGTAAGAATATATATATATATCTATATATAATCATCTTATACTGTATATATATATATATATATATATATATATATATATATATATATATATATATATAAGATGATTATAGAGCACTGATATGACGCATTTTAGCAGTTTATTTTGGCTATCATTAGACGATGGTATTCAGCTTAGGGAGTATTTTTGGGAATCAGAGGCCTAATTGGATTTCTAGAGGTTCTTCTTAACACCTTACGAGCGGCCTATGCGGTTTATTTATGTGTACCGCCCAGCGGGGTGTTTTTAGCCAAAATAGGGCTGTTTACGTGATCATTTTCATGCCTAAATAAGACCCAGAACGTAAAACAAGTATCTATCCCTGAAAGGGCATAAACAGAGCTTTCGAATGACACCATAACGATCCTTGTATGATGGATAGTTTTCTTGCAATAACCGTGCAACGCGAGTGCAAAAAGCAGGTAATTCGGTACTTTCGGTACATAATTGAGTATGTAGCGAGTGAGAGAGGGAGGAGGGCGCTGAGATTTGTGTCAGTAGGTTCGCCGCGGTGGTCTGGAGCAGTCATACGCTCGCTAGTCTCCTGCCACCACTTGTCTCTCTCTCTCAGCCACATTACGTGCTGAAATTGCCACTCGACCTATGTCGAGCGCCGCCACATAGTCCAGCTTTATTTAACTCGACTTAAGTGGTGAGCCGCTTTTTAAGGGTTAAGCTGCATAAAATTGTCTAATGATAGCCAAAATAAATTGTCACTATGCATCACAATCCTCAAAGGGTTAACATATATTTGTCTAATGGCCAAAACAATAATCAGAGGAATATTAATTATCAGGGGATTATTATTAATTTGTTAAATGTTTTGCTTGATTGCGTTCTTTTCGTATTTTGCATTGCATTGAATAATTTCGCAAACACATTATAACTTTGCATCCTTTAAAATCTTCATGTTAATGTTACCAAACCAACTTGATATAGGTCTTATCCAGTAATATACATTTAATTGCTATTAAAAGTATACTGTATAGCATGATTATAATGAAATAAAGGTCAACAACGTCTCTTCGTCGGTTTCAAAGGCTTTTTAACCCTGCTCAAGCATATTGGCCCCATATGGGCCAAAAATTATGCGTAAAACAGGTTTTTTGCGAATATTTCACGGCCGGAGGCAAGAAGTTTTGAAGACGAGCAGTCAGTCCGCATCGTCCTACAACTGGGAGAGGGTGTGAGCCGCCGCTCTCTCTCCTCCCCTTTCCTGTACCAACCTGTCCGGTCACCATATGGGGTCCATAATCCCAAATGTGTACTACAAATTTCCCCTTCCTATCGAGCTTTTTTTTAGCCCCAGAGTTCTGCCTTGTTGTCACCCAAGACCCTCAGCCATACCCTCCACAGCCCTGCAACCAAATTAATCAAGCTTATGTAATGTATGAGATATGCCTCACTTTTGTTGACCCTTTTTTTCACTATTTTTTTTTTTTATAGGCCTATATGACTTAATATTTACAGTAGTGTAATTTGCTCTTAACATAATATTAAGCATTAATTGTAGTTTCTATTGGTAACAAGAGATTTAAAATCCATCAATTAGTTTTCGGGTGAGAGCCGTTTAAAGTGCCGGTCCCCATATGGGGCCACATTGCTAATTTCGTTACACTTCTGGAACATTACCTGAGCAGGGTTAAGAAAAGAGACGCAATTACATAACTAAAATGTCTAATAACTACATCTTATCGTATTACCCCTTTCAATTAAATGCCGATTCTCAGCATTTGTTCTTGCTACTATCAACTATAGTATTGGACTTTAAAGCAGCCTATAAAAGTCAAAGGAAATATATCCATCTGATTTGCAGGGCGAAAGTGACATTAACACTCCACGAGCGGCTAGGTCGGTAACTTCTACTACCTGCCAAGCAGGTGGTTTTACCCTAAACGAGCTTATTTGTGTGCTCTTTTTCATGCATAAACAAGAGCCAGAGCATAATACAAGTATGTATCTGTGAAAGGGCGATAATTGAGCTTTCCAATGACACCAGAACCATCCTTCTACGACCACTGGTTCTCTTGCAACGATCGTGCAACACGAAGGAAAAATCGCTAAAATACGGTAATTTCCTTACATAATTTCCTGTCTAGCGAAGTAGTAAGCGTGGATGTGTGTGGAGGTGGGCCCAGTGCCGATGCGAGAGCCATGCCGAACGGTCAGAGTCAACCTATGCTCCTCCCACCGTTCGGACTCTCTCTCAGAGCCAATTATGTGCTCAAAATTGCTACCGACTTTAGGCGGTCCCCGCCACATTGTCCTTTATTCTCTAGACCGCCTTAAGTTGGGCCCCGCCAATAAGGGGTTAAGGGGGGTGGGGGGTTGTAGTTTGCTCCCTAGACCTCCATCAAGCTTAAAAAAAAAAAAAAAAAAAACCTATAGATGAATTTGTACATTTTCGGTAGAAAACAAATTCTTCGGTGAAGGTCCGTCCCTCCTCAATTGCAGATTCGCTATTGCTCGCCAGGAATAGAAATTGACACTTAAATGGCACGAAAGGGTTATATAAAATCGACAAAAGAAAGGGTGTGAAAGGTGTTAAAATAGCGGAACTAATGGGGCGAACGCCTTCAAATCTCAAAACTAATCGGGCTAAGCATGAGAGAGGAGGGATTTTAGACCCCCCCCCCCCCCTCCCTTCCCCCACCCTGAAGGGAATAACTAATGCCAAGAAGAGTCGAGGCGTGAATTACAGTTATATGGCTATTGTTGGTGTTGTATATAATAAAATAATCCTATACCTAGGGGTTTCAAATTATTTGACATTTAATCATGAACTTAAACTATATTTATTAAACCTTTCTTATCCAGGTCCTTACTCTCCGTATTATATATATTCCCCCACTTCTAACTGAGATACATTCAAATAGACAGAGAAGGGTTGAAATTCCGGTCACAATATGTAACTTTATCCCTTGGAATTATGAATTCCCATGACAATTTACCACTACGAACGTTATTCCCTATTTGACTTATTTCAGCGTTAATCTTAGGGTTACACAAAAAACAAACAAAAAGAAAACTATATAAGTGCACTTTCTTCTTAGAGACTCTAGTTAAAACATAATTATATTTTCATTACGTTGACATGCTAATCGTTTCGTAATATATATTTCCACAATGAGTAGCTTTACTTTTGACAAAAATGATAGTTCAGTTTCTCGGCAATGTTTGCCTTGACTGTCCAGCTCATTTGCCAAATTAATCTAGCAACAAGTCCTAGATTCCTTATCTTTCACACAACTGATGGGCCTTTCGGTTACATTTCCGTGACTTCAACTGAATCTCATTTATTACTTTAATACAAGTTATTGGTATGTCCGTGACCTCAAAAAGAATCACTTCTATACCCGCAGACAGTAGGTAAATACCTTTTATTGTCGTCAAGAGTCTAAGGGAACTATTCAAAAGATTTCATTAACTCAATATTCTTGATATACCCTATAAGATACCTAACTTCTACCTAGCTAATAGTTTATTGCTTCACTAACAAATAACATCTAAGAACTCAACTCAATGGTCTTTTATTTCGTCAATAATATTTTAGTCTATTCCTTTTGTCTCTGTTTACTGAATATAGGAAACATCAGTTTGTCTGGGTCATTGTTCTTTCTTCAAGACATCTGTGGGGCCAAAAGGATCCATAACATATTTTTGCTCCATCCAGGAAGTCCGCTACAATAGACAACAGCAGTTTCTTCCCTATTGTTCTCCTCAGTTGACCACACTCGGCCACCAGTATGTACTCAGCCCTCCTTCTGTCACATCTGCGGTCAACCCCTGCAACTTCTGGGATACTTGATGCAGGTGGGCGATGTATGCACAGGCCCCTGAGTACCTTAGATGTATTTGGGCGAAAGGAGAATCAGCTATTCTTTTCTAGCTTAATAGGTGCTGCACCTTTCCATCTACCAATCTGTTTTTTCTTGGGTTCCATTTATTGTTTATTAAGTGATGCGGGCAGGGGAGCAAAGATGCAGATGCCTTTGACTAGGCTCTGACCCGGAGAGTAATGTTTGTCCAACTGAGGCTCTCCAAGTTAAAATTAGTTAAAATAGGACTTAGCGAGAGGCTCCTTTCCCTCCCGCTCCAAATATATCCGGGAGTCACGTCAGGGAGTATGCTGATTGCTTGAGACGGGTGGCAGGTACTTACTGCTTCTGCGCGGCTTCTTTGATCTTGCTTTCTATTCCTCTTGGATTTTCCCTCTTCAACATAATGTCCCGGCAGTGGTTTATTGATATATATATATATATATATATATATATATATATATATATATATATACAATATATATATATATATATATATATATATATATATATATATATATATATATATATATATATATATATATATATATATATATATATATATATTTATATATATATATATATATATATATATATATACCGGTATATATATATATATATATACTGTATATACTTACAGTATACACATGCATACATATTTCAAACGTACAGACAGAGAGAAAGAGAGAGATAAACAGGCACATACATGATAGATAGTGGGTGAAGTTACTTATAAATAAGTCAACAGCTCCATGCAAGCATGGAACCACCCCAAATGCCCCAAGGCAGCCTTTCAGGGCAAGAGCAGTCATTCCAGAGACTATATTTGGTGCTCTGGTTTCCCGTAGCTGCCAATGCTGAAATGGATGAAATTGGATGAACGGTGGCCCTTACGTCATAAAACTTTTAGTAATTTCTTAGGACACACAGGAGACACCTGGGGAATATATTTATCGTTCCTCTACCACACGGGCATATAATGTATTTTATATTTAACTTAAATTTCACTACATTATCCAATTGTGTATGTCAAATTGGCTTCATATCAGGTCAGTAGTATGCTTATAGAGTCTGATGCCAAGCGGATTGAAGGAAAAACACAGGCACCATATTAGTTTGTGTTATGCTTGGTGCTAATTTTTACCAGCTGGGTTATATGTCTTATATTCACCCTTGTATCAACTGTTTAGATTCTGAATATGCTCAACAGGAACATATCTAGTTTCATGAATAGTACTTTTAATATTGCTTCAATCACACTCCGGTTAATACAATAAACACACAGGAAACGTTATACTCGTATTTATTCAATGGTATGAGGTACATATATATATAGAATGACCTGAGATACTACTACAAAGTAGAACTCAAATCCAAGTGACTTTAAAAGAGTTGAAAAGAGTTTACCCTTTGCTGAATATTAGTTTGTCACCTACAATAAAAATGAATGGGAAAACACAGAAGACATATATGATACATAGTTATAAATAACACTGATGACAAGAATATGCGGGCGAAGTGTCTAACGCAGAGCATATCAGTTAGGGTACGACTTAGCGGTCGGTCCCACGGTTAAAAAAGGTGTGAACATACGCTGGGTCAGAGATCAAAGTAGGCCGCGCGCAGGTAGATAATTAGAGGAACCGCTCAACGAGAGTCTAGGTCAAATGGACTAATGTCACGTTAAATTTACTTCTAAGTTAGTGCAATGTTAATTTACACGAAGGGCAAGTTAACATCGCCTTAAGTCTGAAGGAAAGATAATTTAACTAGGCTTTTACCTATCCAAATAGTTTTGTGAATATTTACTCACACGAAGCACGAAAAATCAATTCGTTCGTAGATAAGTTTACACTTTCACGGAGTATGGAAATCAAATTCACTATTATAATAAAGTGAATAAACTATAGCGGTACAATTGCTAAGACAAGAAGTTTGAATTATATTAACAAGCTACTGATGAGCACAGAACGAGGTAGCGTTGTATATAATGAAAACAAAGTTATATTAAGAAATTACCAAACAAAGTAGTAATGTATCACTAACTGAATATATAGGCATGATTAATGGAGGTTAAAATAATCTGATTTCCTCAATCAGTGGTGAAAGAATTGTAGACCCGAGCCACGTATATGGTTAAATTATTCACAAAAGGAATAAAAGATAGGTAAACTGAAATAAATTAATTATCCCTCAACGGACGGGTTCTTTACTTTAACAAATGGGTGTCAAATTTACTAGGAGTTCTCTATGGTAAAAATAGGTAAAATAAGGTGTTGAATATAGAGTTTAAATATGAGGTTCAATTAGAAGGAATATAGCCTTCGTTATACACTTCACTTCGACTTGGACACACAATGAAAAATTCCCTAGAAAATGGGGGTATTCACTGAGACCACGTGGAAGAATGATTATGTAACGTATGTAACAATTGATTATTTAAATGAGGTGTATGAATTATACAGATAATACCACACTTCTATAAATTCCCTGAGTAAATAGAATTAGATAAATCGCACACATGGTCGATTGACAAGAGAAATCCTCGAACGGTGATCTAGGCACAAATTAAGGGGAGCACTCACATATTCTATATTACCTTCACAATAAATCACAACACTTAAAACACATAGAGACACTTAGGGTATGGGGGTAGAGGAGAAGTAATTTCCAAGAAGGAGAATCTGGCCGGCGTAGGACTCGTAGGTCTTCCTCTAACTGGATGGCAAAGGGAGCTGCCTCTCTCACTAACAATGGAGAAGTTCACTCCTTGCTCCTCCACATCTCTAGTTCGCCACCCTTGCTGGACTCGACTATAGAGACAGGTTTGTCTTATAGGAGTCTGCAATCCTATTCCCATCCACGGATAGCTATGAAAACTAACAGAGGACTGAAACCGGTACTTGCATACCTTCTCCCAGTTTCAGTTAGGCTATATTTGGGTTATAATATGAACTAGATTTGGGCTATATCGATATCATAAGGACATGGTGATTTCATTCTTTTCCTTATTGCGTAGGCAATAT
Organism: Paralithodes platypus; assembly: GCA_032716605.1. Taxonomy (NCBI): domain Eukaryota; kingdom Metazoa; phylum Arthropoda; class Malacostraca; order Decapoda; family Lithodidae; genus Paralithodes; species Paralithodes platypus. Next base: position 57,912,549 of record CM064487.1, on the reverse strand, counting down.
TTATTCTAAAACTATAGCTAACCTACAATTGCATACATAATGGTATTGTTTTGCATCTTATAACTCTATTCTCTATTTACAAGGCAGATATGGCTGCGTAATAATTGTTTTAATGATATTGGACTTGTCTGGAATTTCCTGTATTACATGTTATAATTCTGTCCCTTTCACTTTTGTATTGATTATTTCCATTCTGCATGTGAGCTACTGTAGAGGTGATTCTCTTGGTTCCATCGGTAGAGGTATTGTCCTGGTTCCTGGTGCTGCATTTGCATAAACTCCTGTTCGCAATACAACACCTGCAGCGGTTGTTGGTTCAATGCCTTAGGTACATGTGGGTCAGCCTTTGGCTGGGCATGCATCCTCTGGATTGGTCCGGGCTTGAACTCCTGTGGGGTCCCGGATGGTGGGAACTATTATTGGTAGACTGTGTAAATCCGGCCGGAATTAGAGCACGGGTAGATCCTCTTTGTGGGGTAGACTGTGTTGTTGTGGCAGGCTGTAGAGCATGGGAAACCTGGGGGAATTCTATTTCTGGTTTCCTCCTCCTTTGGGTCTTCCTTTTCATTCTCCGGCTTTCCTTCACTGCAGCTAGCTTCGCCATGGTTTGTGGTTCTTCTTCTGACATCAACAGGACCTCTGCAGTATCTGGGTTGCCCTCCCCTTTCAGCCCCGTCATTTCACCACCATCTTCCACGAAAAAATCTCGCCCGCGAGATCTCAGATTATAGGTGCGGAAGGTCTTGGTGATGAGATAGGGTGTCAGGTGTTGTAAAAATAAACACCAGACTTTAGTAGAGGTAGTGTTGGGGGCATCAGTGTTGTAGTGCAGGGTCAATTGAAATGGAGTCTCCAAGGCATCGACCACATGAATTAAGTGGGCTGGAGAATTGATGTCGATGGTGGTGTTGGCGGAGGACACGGTCACACTGTTCATCTTAATTATGTACGCAGGAGGAGTAGTACTGGAAGGTGTAGTCGGTGCTGGAGCTGCTGGAGTTATGGCTGAAATGGAGTCAGTGGAGCTAGTGGGCCCAGGTGGGAGGGGCTTGTTGACCTGGGGACAGGTACCTTGGTGCAGGTGACAGCAGGTTGAGGTGGGACAGAGACAATGCGAGTAGGGGATGGACGTTCGTCAAATAGAGTAGTGCGATATGGATTTGATGGGGGGAGGGGGGGAATAGGAGGGTCTGGGTAGATGATCTCAGCATTGGATACTCTTGGCACAGGTGGGTGCACAAGTGTCTGTATCACTACTTGGGTAGGACGAATGAGTGGAATGATGGGAGGTGGCAATGGTTCGGTGGATCCTAAATGTTGGTTATCAATTGCAGGCAATGTGTCATTACCTTTGGGGTCAGCAAGCATAATCATATTTTCATCAATGGGCTGAAACCTACGTACATATCTATTTCGGTAGGTGCGTGACTCTCCAAAGTAATTAATGGTAACCTGGTAACAGTTTGGTACAGTTAATATCTCGAAAGGACCTTTATATCTGGGTTTGAATTTGGAGGGAACTGGCAGTTGAGCAACCATGACAAGATCGCCGATATAGTGGGGACTTACTTTTGTGGTTTCGTCAGGTTGTAGGTCTTGGAGATATTGAATCTGTCTAAGTCGGTTCTTTAGGTGTACCAAGGACTGGTCAAAATTTGAGGAGGGCTCATAAGGGACAGACAGGTGACGTAGAGGTAGAAGCAGAGGTGGTACTCCAAACACACGTTCATGGGGTGAGATTCCGTCTTGACGTGGGCAGGTATTAATACCCCATTGCACTATTTTGACCTGACTGGACCAATCAGTGGTGTTCATTTGCTGCAGACGAGTCCTTATCTGATTAGCAATGATGCGGTGACTCCTTTCACAAATAAAGTTTCCTTGTGGCCAACAAGGAGAGGATTGGCTATTTTGAATCCGCACATTTGTGGCAGTTGTGACCAAATGTGCCCGGTGAATTCTGGGGCGTTGTCTGAATGGATAGCCTCAGGTAAGCCGAAATAGGGAAAGACATGTTGAATCATTGCTTCAGCTACTGCCATTGCTGAATGTTCTTTTGCTGGACAGGTGATGACGTACTTAGAATAGGTGTCCACAAAGGTAATAATGTATTTGAAACCTTTACTACTTTCCATGGGTCCCATGACGTCTACGGCTCAAAGTTGCCATGGTTTAGACGCTACTAGTTTACCTGTGGGCCCGGCCGTACGAGTTCTGTCCTTGCCTAAGGCACAGGCACGACATGCTTCTGTAATTCTCTTGGCGGTGATATATGGAAAAGGAGTCCAGTAGATTTGTTGGAAGGTCTTGGTTAACTTCCGTTGTGCTAGATGAATGCCATTGTCTGCATGTAGGGATTGCATAGTGGATAGAGCTGAATTAGGTGTAATTACGATTATTCCCTCATGATTATACAAATTATCTCCTCTTCTAGTGAGTTGGGAAAAAATACTTCTAGGTATCCAATCTGGTTTTTCTTGTTTTTGGAACTGGATTAGTAGTTGTTGTTGATCTTGATCCATGGATTCTTGATGATGGATGGCTAGTACAGGTTGCGGATCAGTGGTCTGGCTCGATGTATCAGAGTTAGATTAAGTTGGAAGTCTTGACAGAGCATCGGCATTAGTGTGTAGCTTTCCTGGTCAATAAGCAATTTCAAAATCAAATTCCTCTAGTGATTCTCGCCATCTTACAGTCAAAGCATTTTTTGTGTCAGATTTGCGTAGCCATTGGAGGGCGTGGTGATCAGTAATGATGGTGACCTTGACACCTGCTAGGTATGCCTTAAAGTGTTGCAGGGCCCAAATCATACCTAGGCACTCTCGCTTAGTAACAGGATAGTTGACTTTTGCTGGATTTAGGGTTCGGCTGGCACAGGCAATAACATGTTCTCTTCCTTCCCTAGTTTGTCCTAGAATGGCACCAATACCGAATTGTAAAACATCGGTATATAGGCGGAATGCTTTGGTATAGTCAGGAAAAGATACTATTGGTGATTCTACCAATAGCTCTTTCAAGGTTTCGAAGACTTTGAGGCGTTGAGCTGTCCATATGAATGGTTGTTCTTTCCTCATTAGGTCATGTAGTGGTTTGGCAATAGTGGCAATTTTTTTCACAAATCTGCGATAATAATATGCTAGGCCAAGAAAAGCTCAAACTCCTTTTACATTGGTGGGCGGAGTTATGGTACTGATGGCTTGTAGTTTGTCTGGATCGGGGGCAATTCCTTGTTCTGATACTATATGGCCTAGAAACTGAACTTCTTTCTTAGCCATGGTACATTTAGAGGGTTTGAGTTTCAGATTTGCTTCACGAGTTCTCTGAAATACTTAACGTAGTCTTTGGAGATGTTCAGCTCAGGTCTTCCCAAACACAATAATGTCATCCAGGTAGGCCAGACAAGTTTCCCAGGTTTATCCTTGTAGAACAGATTCCATCAACCTAGAAAATGTGGCAGGCCCATTGCATAAACCGAATGGCAATACGGTGAACTCGTATAATCTTCCTTGGCTCGTGGCAAATGCTGTCATTTTTTGGTGTTCTGGAAGGACAGGTACTTGCCAATATCCAGCCTGTAGATCCAGGGTGGTGAACCATCTAGCTCCTAATAAAGAATTCAGAGAGTCGTCAATTCTAGGTAATGGTGTGGCGTCTTTGATCGTTACGTCGTTTAACCCCATACCGACGGGGATGTTTGTAACTTCTACTACCTGCCTGACGGGCCCTAAACGACCCTAAACGACCTTCATTCCATGCTCTTTTTCATGCATAAATAAGAGCCAGAGCATAATACAATTATGTATCCGTGAAAGGGCGATAATAGAGCTTTCTAATGACACCTGAATCATCCTTGTACGACCACGGGTTATCCTGTAGCAATTGCGTAACCGGAGGTGAAAAATCCCTAAATATGGTAATTTCCTTGTTTTTTTCCTGGTCTCGCGAGACATTGGTTGTGGAATGTTGCAGTGGGGCTGTCAGTTGCGGCTCTGTGGTCGGGCAAGACGGTCAGAGCCCACCTATCATCCTCCCAACGCATGGACTCTCTCTCAGAGCCGATAATGTGCTCAAAATCCCGCCCGATTATTGTCGGGCACCGGATAATAGTCCATTGTTCTCTTGCCCGACATATGTCGGGCGCCGCGGCTTGAGTGTTAACCCAAAAATGGCGAATTATGTGTAATGGACACCACACAACTGGGCGGACATATTAGGCTCCATTCCCACCTATAATCGTCATTTTACGATAAATATCATTATTACTTATTCATATGAGCCTATTTTACCTTTAATATAAAGATAGTAACCTGTAACAACAATAAAACAAGTGGGAAAATAATTTTTCTGGTCAAAATCGTGAATTGTAAGCGAGCGGTTCATTCACCAAGTGTGAGCCAGCTGGCGCCACACCCTCCTCTCTCTAAGCCTGGAGAGTGACTGAGGCCTGTATATCTCTCTCTCTCTTTTTCCCACTCATAGACACACACTTGACCACACCCTGCAACCGGCTTGCAGATGTTAGCACGAAAATATACCAATGCATAAGGGAATAACAGGGTAAATAGGTGATAATTGAAGGGGGGGGGAGGCAGGGGGGAAGGAGGGGATGTGGAGGAGTGATATAAGGTATGAAGGAAAAAACAAAAAAACTAAAAACATTGTTTTAAGTGCTACTGGGGCCTTTTAAAAGGGTTTTCCTAGGCCTTGGCTCATATGAGGACGCTCGCCTTTGCCCAGTATGGACTCATATGAGGACGCTCGCCGTTTATGGGTTAACTGTCGATAATCGATACAGAAATGGGTGGATCCATCTTTCTTCCGGACTAGTACTACCGGAGATGACCAGGGACTAGTGGAATGTTGTACGACTCCGGTTGCTAGCATGTCCTTTATCTGGGATTCCTCTTCCTGTCTTTGGATGGGTTGTTTTATCGGATATCCTACAGTGTGGATGGGGTGATGAAGCACGTTGGTTTTCCAGACGTCTCGGTTGGAGGTGGCGAAGATGTCTTGAAAATTATTCATCAGGTCCCGTAAGTCAGTTTGTTGTTGGGAAGTTAGATGAGAAGGAATATCAGGTAGGGGAAAAAAAGTGAGATGGGGGTCTTCTGTAGGTAAGGATAATTCTTCAGCATAGGTTTCTAGTTCCCCTATTGTTAACCCTTTCGGCAAAGTGATAGGGTGATCTGAGATATTAGCTACTTTAACCCTCTCACCACGGAAGGGCTCTTGAATGCCCATAAAAAAGCATATAACCGGTACCCGGAAGGCCTCTTGAACGCCCAGTGGTTGAAAGCCTGTGAGCTTCGTGTGCGAGGCGTCGGTCCGACGCATGTAAACAACAGCCGGCTGGACCGACGCCCCGCATCTCCGGCCACAAGAAGGAGAGCGTCGCTTGTTCGTGTGTGCCTGTATGTTGTTGTTAAGTATCGAAAAGTGGTGTAAAGTGGCTGTTTTGGCCATAAAGTTATCTCCAATGAAATCATCATCACAGCTCAACCAGTTGACTTAGAGAGTTCTACTTAATGCCATTCTACAGGTAAATAACACAGCTACGCTTGGGGATGCGCGGGAATGCGGGAAGCAGTCTGATTAACGAATATACGGTAGCCTAGCCTAGACGTTTTTCGGCCAAAACACCCGGGTTTCGAGGAATATATATATAATACATAGCCGGGGCTGGAGGGTTAATGCAGTTTAGTTTATTAGAGATGATGGCTGGAGCGGTCAGGCAGTCCCTATCAAAAGGGCTTCGGAGGTTAGGGGTCATAACTACATCCCCAGGCAAGGTAGGTATTATAGGTACCTATTGTTCATGATGAGGGGGGTCTCACTAACTTGGAGGTGACAGCTTGTGTGGTTTGGATGCGACAAACGGTAGGTTTATTGGGTTTCTCTTGATTGATTATAGATTTGGTGATAGGGGTTACGTTACTTGAATTCACAATGGGAGTGCCTTCTGATTTTGTACTTATCTTAGAATTGTTTTTTTTGTTTTTTTTGCTGGAAGTGAGGGGGAGAACTTTAAAGTTCTCCATTTGCAATCAATGGAAGCACTCAGAGATGTTAGCAGATCGAGATCCAAGTATCCATCGTACTTGGTCTCTTGTGGATCATAAATCATGAATGAATGCTTTGTCCCATGATCAGGGACAGGGGTGCTAACATAAAGCGAACTTGTTTGTCCAAAATTAACAATAATGTCGTCATTAGCGCTAACCAAAACTATTGACGAAGGTTGAATATCACCTAAAGCTTTCTTGTGTTGTTTGAAGAAAGGAAAGAAGAGACAAGAACGGGAAGCCCCCTTGTCAATCAAAATTCGGACTTTCACCCCATTCAAAGTGATTTTCCGGTAGAGGGGGAGCTTCTCTGAGTCTGTCTTCTAATGAGCCCCCGCCAGTCTGACAATCGTTGTTGGTGAACAGGGGCGGATTAAAAATCCAGATTATTCTGGATATCGGCAGTGTCCGCCACTAGTTCTGGCTCTTCAACATATCCTTCTTCTTCATCACAGTCTTCAATCCCTGCGGTTCCATCGTCTGTGATGGTGGCCACACGCCGGGGCTTAATCCACGGAATCTGAGCCCACCAGCTAGGTAACTTGGACCTTCTCCTGGTTAATTCTAGGAATAATCTCATTATGGAGACCAAAGCACATTGACCACTGCAAGGTTTCCAGTCAGCGGGGCGAATTCTGGCCCATTCCTCTACTTTATCATTAGGTCGTGGTGCCGCAGGGGTAGGTGAAGGTGCTGTAGACGGCTGAGTAGTGACCCTACTGATGACGGCAATCTTGTCTTGCTCTCGGTTTTTCTTAAAGCCATGATGCGCCTTACTACTGGTAAATCATCCTCATAGTTTGTGGGCTCAGTTATAGCGAAATTATCCGCTACGGCTATGGGCATTATCCTCAGTAGAGCTTTGAACACCTGCTTCATCCGTTGTGATCGCCAGTTGGGTCAATTGACTAATTGTGGCTTCTAAATCGCTTGCATATATTACTGCCTGAAAATGACGGTCCGCTATGGTTTGACCTAGAATTAGATTGATAGCTATCTTTGTATAGCTCTCAAACTGTGCCCAGGTTAACCCTGGAGTGCTACTCACATACCCTGATACTTTAGCTGCGTATTTTCCCAATTTCATGACTACTGTATGCATCTTGGACATGTCATCTTCCCTGAACGTAATGTCCAGGGCAGGTTTAACAATTTCCAAATATGTGTTAATGTCATGTTCCTCAGCTTTGAATGCAATAATGTCGAGCGTTTTCGCCGCCATCGTGAATCTTGTGTTCGAAGATGATTGAGCAATCAAAATTAAAAAGTACAATAAAACTGATATGCCATATCGAGACACCGCTGCCGCCAGTGTTATGCTGGGTGCTAATTTTTACCAGCTGGGTTATATGTCTTATATTCACCCTTGTATCAACTGTTTAGACTCTGAATATGCTCAACAGGAACATATCTAGTTTCATGAATAGTACTTTTAATATTGCTTCAATCACACTCCGGTTAATACAATAAACACACAGGAAACGTTATACTTGTATTTATTCAATGGTATGAGGTACATATATATAGAATGACCTGAGATACTACTACAGAGTAGAACTCAAATCCAAGTGACTTTAAAAGCATTGAAAAGAGTTTACTTTTTGCTAAGTATTAGCTTGTCACTTACAATAATAATGAATTGGAAAACACAGAAGACATATATGATACATAGTTATAAATAACACTGATAACAAGAATATGTGGGCGAAGTGTCTAACGCAGAGTATATCAGTTAGGGTATGACTCGGCAGCCCCAGGGTTAAAAAAGGTGTGAACATACGCTGGGTCAGAGATCAAAGTAGGCCGTGCGCAGGTAGATAATTAGAGGAACCGCTCAAGGAGAATCTAGGTCAAATGGACTGATGTCACGTTAAATTTACTTCTAAGTTAGTGAAATGTTAATTTACACGAAGGGCAAGTTAACCTCGCCTTAAGACTGAAGGAAAGATAATTTAAATAGGCTTTTACCTATCCAAATAGTTTTGTGAATATTTACTCACACGAAGCACGAAAAATCAATTCGTTCGTATATAAGTTTATACTTTCACGGAGTATGGAAATCAGACTCACTATTATAATAAAGTGTGTTGTGCCGGGTTCTGATAAGTTAGTTCCCTTGATAGAGTCTGTAAAACAATCCACTTCTGGGTTGATGGACTTAAATATACTTGACAGGAACGTACCTAGTAGGTTCTATATGCAGTAAAAATGGTATTCAATAGCTCAATGTAGTACTCAATAACGACTCGTACTGTAGAAGAACATATATGAAAGTGTTATTGTATAAACTTAGGATGGAAATAATAATGAGGATCATCAGTTGGGATCCTAAATAAAAATAGTGCAAAGGTATTGTTCTTACTTCAGAACAAGTTATTAATACTAAAATAACTCAAAAGTGAGTCTAGTATTAAATCAGATAATGTGGAATGTATACATAAGGGCATAATGTACAAGAATAATCATTAACCTTTAACACCTTACGAGCGGCCTATGCGGTTTATTTATGTGTACCGCACAGCGGGGTGTTTTTAGCCAAAATAGGGCTGTTTACGTGATCATTTTCATGCCTAAATAAGACCCAGAACGTAAAACAAGTACCTATCCCTGAAAGGGCATAAACAGAGCTTTCGAATGACACCATAACGATCCTTGTATGATGGATAGTTTTCTTGCAATAACCGTGCAACGCGAGTGCAAAAAGCAGGTAATTCGGTACTTTCGGTACATAATTGAGTATGTAGCGAGTGAGAGAGGGAGGAGGGAGCTGAGATTTGTGTCAGTAGGTTCGCCGCGGTGGTCTGGAGCAGTCATACGCTCGCTAGTCTCCTGCCACCACTTGTCTCTCTCTCTCAGCCACATTACGTGCTGAAATTGCCACTCGAGTTATGTCGAGCGCCGCCACATAGTCCAGCTTTATTTAACTCGACTTATGTTGCTCGCCGCTAAATAAGGGTTAATGCAATAATAAATGAGAGTCCCGTAAATCCGTGATCCAAGGAGACTTCAATGCCTTAGGTAATGATCCTAAATCTGCAATGCAGAGAATTGAGGTTATAAAGAAGTTGTCACAAGATTTTATATGAGTCACCCGTACGGCTCAGGTGGAGTCTTAAAGGTGACCGCGTGAACGTGCCTTTTAGTCAGGTCACTGGGAAGGTCACTAGTTGGACTGTTCTAGTGATAAATACTTTTTCTAGTTAGTGCAACTATCTTCTTAGGCGGAATGCGATGTTAATTTAAATTACAGGAAAGGACTGAGATTATTATTTATAATTAATGAGAAGTATCAAAATAGCTCAAAAGGGAATTTATATCTTATCACAGAATTATATTACTTGAACATATGCTACGATAACGAACCAAACTTAGGAATTCGTCTTTCTATATTTTTCTTAGGTAGAGCAGAGTAATAACGTGAATTTGATGGGAATAAAATTGGATTTTAATATATCTACTGAATGGTTTTTATTATGTCAAGATGTAATCTTCAATATTCGCGACTAAGACAACACACGAAGATAAACAAAATAACTAACTGAGTTCCAATAGACTCAGACTGGAATGGACGTTACAATTAAATCTTAATAAATTAGATTTGAACTGGTTAACAGATATCGATCGAAAGATCGCAATTAGCAATTTAATTGTCGCTAATGACGAAGTTTAGCTCATTGATATTTAAAGCAATATCAGACTCGTTCTGAACGGGTTAGCAGAGCGAGGTGCATAAAAATGTACAGGCATAATTAGTACATGGACGTAGGCGACGAAGTCCTACTCATTGATACTTAAAACAAGCAGTATCAGACTCGAGTCTGAACGAGATAGCAGAACGAGGTGAATAAAATACACAGGCACAATTAGTGTATGGTGGATGAAAGTGAGACGAAACACAGAGGAAAGAATTCCTAAACACGGTATTAGAAATATCACATCAAGATTTACAAGAACATAAAAGCACGTCTATAAGATATATTTCATATGCGATTACTTAAGAAAAGGTTAAAGGAATTACACTATGCACTCGTTGGAAAATTGGGCGTAGGTTCTAGATAAAGAGTGATTAAATAAATGGATTGATCACGGAATATACTGGGGCTTCAACTCACAAATAATAAATCAACTTACACGTAGTCAGTAAATCTGCGAGCGTGGCGGCCTGAATATATTTTAGTAATACTGGTATGCAACGTATGCGTAAGTTATGAATTAATAAATAGTCTTGAACAAGGATCAAGGTTTTAAGGCAAGATTAACACAGAATAACATAGGTTCAGAAGGATGAAGCTTATTACGCAAGTACGCGATCTAGGGCACAGATCACAATTAAATCAGGACACAGCACGGATCACATATTTACATAATCAATACCTCACAACAATAACCAACAGAGAGAGACACAGAAAAACTTAAGTATTTGGGAGAGTAGGGGGACGAGAGTGCTGGTCTGGTCGGCCAATCTTGCACGGCTGGTTACCTCCTCTAGCAGGGGTCCGGGGTTTAAGCCTGGTTACGTAATTCGAACTGGGGTCCTAGGTCCAGGCCTGTTTACGTAATTCGAGCAGGGCTCCTAGGTCCAGGCCTATGTACGTAGCTCGAGCAGAGGTCCTCGGTTCAGGACGCTGGGCAGCAGACGGGTAGCCCTTTAGTAATCCGGAAGGTGCTACATCAGGAGGCACTCTCAAGGGGTGGGGGGTGGAGGCTGGGGCAGACCTAAACACTTCCCAAAAGCCTGATCCTGAAGGGGGTTAGACTGGTCAGTAGGTGATGGTTTGCATACTTTCTTCAGGGTTTTCTGAGGTCCTATGCTAATTTATTCTTGATTCAGGTGTCAATGAACTCGGGGAAAAAAGGGTATTGAGGAAAGAGGAAAAGTAGTTGTTGTGAGGTACATACACATTCTAGCCCTGGAACTCAGGTATTATAACATGGGCCTGGTTCCAAGGTATTATTACAATATTCATGGGGGCAACTGGAAGGTCCAGGGCAGCTGTGAAAAATAGAAAACACTTAAGGCTTTTAATGCAGCAACTGTCTTGCAGGTCTTCTAATTATCTTAGTACATAATTATATAGAGGATTATGTTTGTATCCTCGGGAGCATGGAGTTGTCAGGCACTGTCAGGTCCATTTGCCCCTGTAATATTCAGGGCACTGGTGAGTAGATTGCATAAACATATTCTTAGTCCATGAGCCAGGCCAGATATCGGTACCACCTGGGGTGACTAAACACGAATGGTACTAAAATGTTTATAGAGTGACTGTAAGTACATTAAGATATGATAGCCTTCTCGCACTGGTAGCTTAGTCTAATTTTTTTGATGCAATAGGGGCGCTACCCAAAAATAAAGATTTTTAGCGTGACGCTCGGCGTTTTCCTCATTTTCTTTAAAATCCATCACACAATCATCGCGAAACTTTGAACACCTATGTAGAATTATATTCTCTACCAGAGTTGTTCCTAGGTATTTTTCAAATTTCCTCATATTTCGGAATATACTCTATATTTTGGGTATTTTCCTCTAAATCTAGAATAAATCCTTAAATATGGGGAACATTGAAAAATATATTCTAACAGCTCTTGTAGCTTATTTGATTCTCTACAAGAATTATTCCGATGTGTATTTCAAGTTTCTCCATATTTAGGGGTTTATTTCATATTTGGGGATTTTTTGTTATATTTTGGGGATAATTTATTATTGGAAGGAGCAAACATATGTAGAGTGGTTTCCATGTAATGTGTTTGTTTGTTCATGGTTTAATGGTGATATTTTTTGCAGGTGTGTGTCGACTGTTTGACGGCAGGATGGAACCATCTGCGAGGAAGAGAGCACGGATCGACTGTATCATCCACTGCTCTGATGATGACAGCGATGCTCTGGTGTCACCACAGGATTTGGACTCCTGGAACACATTGCTCAGGGCTGCAGAAATCAGGCAGCATGATCCAGTCCTGGAAGCAGCCAAGGGCCTTGAAGAAGGAGGAATACCACACATACATTATCACCGTAAATGTCGTAGTCTCTTTACAATGAAGAAGTCACTGGATTCTATCCTTGCCAAGGGTGTCAAGATAGAATCAGCAAGCGTCGACCCCAGGAGGAGGGCATCAAGGGATGCCCCTAGTACTAGCAGGGTGTATGCCAAAGTATGTATCTTCTGCGAGAAGTCAAGCAAGTACATAAAAACAACAAAGACAAGGGAGCCACTCATACAGTGTGTTGAGCTACGAGCAGATGAGAAGATTCGCAGAGCAGCAATAAGGAAACTCAACCAGAGAATCCTTGGTTTAGTTAGCAGAGACCTTGTTGCTGCAGAGGGTCACTACCACAAGTCGTGCTACAAACTCTTCACAAAAGATGATTTCCCAGCGGCCGCCAGGTCGGGTGCAGGTGAAAATCAGGAAGAAAGCGAGGAAGCACGCTACGAAGAGGTTGAGACAGAAGCCCTCGAGGAACTCTGCTTGTATATAAGGACCAAATTATTCCCCAACCCAGAGGTACTGCCTATGACAAACCTCACATCTAGGCTTGAGAGATCCATGATGTCCCGTGGTATTATCCAACTGAAACCAGCGACAAAGAAACATGTTCGCCGAAAGATTGAAACCGAGTTTGGAGAATCACTACGCTTTGTCCCAGATGAGAAAGGAAAGCTTCTAATCTATCCACGCAGCCTCTCAATGGACGACCTTGCCCGGCAAGCACACAAAATGGCAAAAGACCTGCAAGAAGCAAGAGCAGCTAACTCTGAAGATGTCTTAACCAAAGCAGGAATGCAGCTGAGGAATGAGATCAATAAACAAGATGTGAGTCAGCCATGGCCTCCCGATACAGATCAGAATGTCATTCCTGCAGCAGTCACTCAATTCCTGCACACCCTGCTGACAGGAGAGTGTGAGTGTGAAACTCCCTCTGAAAGAGCTCAACGTCTTGCCACTTCCTTTGGCAGTGACTTGGTCTTTGCTGTTACCAGTGGCAAGACAAAACCACCCAAGCACGTACTGCTGACCAATGCTGTAAAGTCTTTGACAGGAAACACAGAACTGATCCGAACTCTGAATCGTCTTGGTCACTGTGTGTCTTACTCAATGTTTGAGGAGATCGATACAGCCCTTTGTATCCAGAAGCTGGAATGCTCAAAGGATGACATTCCACTGCCAGCAAACATCTACCCTGGTGTGTTCACAACCCTGGCCTGGGATAACATTGACCGACTTGAAGAGACCCTAAGTGGAGCAGGTACTTCTCATAGAGTCAATGGCATTGCTGTCCAGTCCAAGGTTGCAGGCTCTGTGCCAGAGAAAGTCCTGCCAGAGATTACCAAGTCCAAGATAAGAAGCATCACTCAGACATCATCAATGCTGCCAATATACAATGTTGGGCGGCGGGCAGGGCCACCTAGGATTGAGACTGCGTATGTCGACACTACCAAGGAAGTCCAGGATTCAAAGACAAAGAACCATATCTGGCTTCTTACTCGAATGTCAGACCATGAGGACCAGTCCATCAGCAGTTGGACTGGGTTCAACATCAAAATGCGCAGAGACATTGCAGTGGTTCAGGACACTGTAAGCTACCTGCCCACTATCAATGCTCCCGCAACAGAAATGTTCACCGTTAATGAAATCTTGGAACAAACGCATGCTATCATGCAGTCCTTACAGCTTAACAAGATTGTGTGCGTGTTTGATCAAGCACTCTATGCCAAAGCTGCCGAAGTTATCTGGAAACAAGAGAAGTTCAAGAACATTATCATCAGGATGGGCGTCTTCCACACAATCTGTAATCTCATCTCCACCATAGGAAAGAGGTTTCAAGATGCAGGTCTTAGAGATCTGTGTGTGGAATCAGGTATCATCGCAGAAGGATCAGTGTCAGGAGTGATGAACGGCAAGAGGTACAACAGAGCAGTGAGACTACACAAGCTCGTGTATGAAGCACTGATGAGGCTTGCATGGAAAGGCTTCCTTTCATGGCTAGAAGAAAACCATTCAAGGGACATACACCATCTAGATGAAACACTGAAGGACATCAACAGCTTTCACAGCAATGTGTCTCAGGGACTCTTTCAAGAGCTGATGGAGAGTGAATCATGCACACATATCATGAAGCTTTTCCAAGTTTATCTTGAGACCCTCAGAGATGAACACAACCTCTCAGCATTCTGGATGTCATACCTGGACATGGTTGAGATCATGCTGGACTTAATTCGAGCCTCCAGAGAAGGCAACTGGATGCTCCACCTAGGAGCAATCCGACAGATGATACCGTGGTGTTTTGCCTATGACAAAGTGAACTATGCCCGGTTCCTAACCTACTACTATGCCTTGATGTCTCGACTGCCCATTGAACACCCAGAGGTCCATGAACACTTCATGCAAGGTGGCTTTTCGGTCCAGATCGGTAGCAAGAATCCCTTTGGACGGATCCCTGTGGACCAGACAATCGAAGAGACGATCAACAAAGACACCCAGACACCAGGGGGCACAAAAGGCTTCAGCCTGAAAGGCGGAGCTGTCGCCAGGTACTACCTGACATCGGAGTATCGCAGCAGGTACTTAAGGCAGCTCAGGACTATGGTAGTAGGCCAAAAGTATACTGACTTCAGCCACCCAGACCTACAGATGCCCAGGATTAGAAGAGATGAGGCCGATGTCCAATCTTTAGTTCAACTGATGGAGACCAGCTGGTTGAACCCCTTCAACGCAGAGCAAGAAGATCTTGTCAGTTTGTCAACTGCGACTATGGCACCACCAGAAGTTGTCAAAGACCTTCTAGGGGCCTACAGAATAGGAGAGGATGCATATCAAGCCTTCAAGGAAGAGCGCCTGGAGATCGATACGCCAACTATACAGTTTCATGACACGATGACGAAGACGAAACTGAGAACGTTCACTAACATCAGAATGAAGCCACGCTCACAAGACCATGCCAAGGAGGTTATCTTAAAGGCTGACAGGAACCTATTTGGCCAGATGATCCTTGTTGCCGAGAACAGAAAGCTCAAAATGAGTGATGTCTTGGCTCATCCCCTGGGGCCTTTGCCTTGGGCACTTGCCAGCGGTGATGGGTCTCTCCGCAAGACCAACAAGGCTGCCCTCGCAAAGGAGTTAGAGAGGAATGTTTCTCCTGCAGAAGTGATACCCGAGCCCTCTGCTACCATAATTGATGGGATGAGCCTGGTCCACAAACTGAAGGGAAACGACAAAACTTTTTCACAGCTTGCAGGTACAGCACTGAGTCACGCTGTTCATGAAGGTGCTAAGAGCAGGCGCATTGATGTTGTGTTTGATATCTACAAGGAGACATCCATCAAGGATGCAGAACGAGCCAAAAGAAGTGCAGGCACAGGAATTCATTTCAAGAACATTCAACCTGGGCACAACATCCAGCAGTGGAGAAAGTTACTCGGTAGTTCCTCCAACAAGGCAAGTCTTATCAAGTTCTTGGTAGAAGAATGGAAGGCACCACAGCACAGGGAGAAGCTCAAGGACAAGGAGCTGTATGTCACATGTGAGCAGCGCTACTTCAAGATCACCAAAGAGCAGTGGGAAGAGGCTCCTGAGCTTAAGTCAACTCAAGAAGAAGCAGACACACGCCTTCTTCTCCATGCACTTCATGCAGCAGAATCTGGGAACAAGTCTGTCATCATCACTGCAGAAGATACAGACGTCATGGTGTTGTGTCTTGGCATGTGCCACAAGATCCCATCCCATCTGTTCCAGAAGTGCGGGACGAAGAACCGGACAAGATTCCTGGATATCACCACACTGAGCCGCACACTGGGAGGCAGCGTGTGTGATTCATTGATTGGTATGCATGCCTTTACAGGCTGTGATACCGTCAGTGCATTCGCTGGCCGAGGGAAGATGACGACACTCAAGCAGGTGAAGATGGACAAGACATACCAGCATGCTTTTCACGAACTTGGACGCTCATGGGAAGTGTCTCCTGAACTCTTTGAGAAGCTACAGGAAATCACCTGCCACATGTACCTACCATCTACCCACACAACTAAGGTAAACAAGCTTCGGTATGAGCTGTTCTGTGCAAGACGTGGAGAGGTAGAGTCAAGTCAACTCCCTCCTTGTGAGGACTGCCTCTTCATGCATGCACTGCGTGCAAACTACCAGGCTGCGATCTGGAGGAGAAGTCTTCAGAGCCAGCCATTTGTTGCGAACCCAACAGACTGCGGTTGGATGACAGATGAGGACGGTAAGCTTGCCGTCAACTGGATGCGAGGCTCACCAGCACCAGATGCTGTTATGCAGCTACTGTCTTGCAAGTGTGTGCGGTCATGCGAACTCCCTAAGTGTACTTGCCTCAGCAATGGTCTAAAATGCACGGACATGTGCAGGTTACAGACATGTCAGAACAAGGCTATTGAAGAAGAGCCGGTGGCACAACAGTCAGATTCCGAGTCTGACGTAGATGATATTTAGGAGTAGTAATTTGCCATAATAGTATGTACAAGCCCATGGCATGCTTAGTGTGTATTTACAGGACTTGTATTAAATGTGACAATTACTATATGCATTTTGTTGACATTTAGGCATTCCTGTCCCCAAATTTGACATTTTAAAAAATTTCGGAATTTTCGGTAGGGTATGTCTATTCAAGAAGTGATAACGACCATTAAGCTACCAATGTGCAAGGGCTATCATATCAAAACATAAACTAGAGACATGTAGCAAGCTAAAAACACCTAAGAGAATTAGTCACCCCGGGTGGTACCGATATCCCAAAATTCGGGTCTTGGCTCATGGACTATCTCTGAGCAATCTAAGTCTTGGTGGAGGTGGTGGAGAAATGTCCTTTTCGATAGTGAAGACCAGGGGGATGTCTTAAGGATCCAGGGGGAGGGTCCTCAAGTATTAGAGAAATGTCCTTTTTGATAGTGAGGACCAGGGGGAGGGCCCTGAAGGACTTAGTGGAAGGGTCTTTAACCCAGTGAGACCCAGCGTCGCACGTGATGCGTCGGCAGTGTTTGATCACCAACTCCCAGCGACGCATCACGTGCGTCCGGCATATTAAAATCAGTTACGTGGCTCGTAAGGTAGGAAATGGCGGGAGAATATGAGGGGGAGGTACCGTAGTGTGTGTGGGAGCCGGGCCGGTAGGTGTGAGCGGGCCAAGACAGCCGCGCGGCCGGTGGTGGTGGGCTTAGTGGGGATACTTTACACCCTTAGTTCACCGCCACTTTGAACCTTCATTACTCCGGTCGTATGGGAGCTAGAGGCTTGAGATTTATGTGAGACACTCCTTAGGATGTATGCCGTACAATGCCATACTCAGTTTTCACCCTAGTGCTCCCGGGCGGGTGGTCATGCGGGGGAGACGAACTTTCGACCCCCCCCCCACCCCGCCTCCCAAATGACCAAGGCGAGTTTTTTTTTTTTTTTTATTCATTTCTCACCATTCTCTTCCATTTTGGCTCAACAAATTTGTTTGAGGCCCCCCCCCCCAAATATCCGAGGTGATTTTTTTTTTTTTTTTTCATTTCTCATCCTTGTCTTCCATTTTAGCAAACAAAAACAAGAATTGAAAATGGGTTGGGACTGGGGTGAACAAAATATTATAACTAGCCGGGGCTCAACGGGTTAATGACCAGAGGGAGGTCTTCCGTTTTCTTTGAAGGATGGTGGGTGATAGAAAACTTCTGCCTGGTGTGGTTAACTGGTGTAAAGATGTGGCCTGGGTGGTTATGCTGGCCATTCGATGTACTGTTGGTTTTGGGCCCATCATCTCAAAGTGAATGAACTATAGCGGTACAATTGCTAAGACAAGTAGGTTTGAATTTTAGTAACAAGCTACTGATGAACGCAGAAGGAGGTAGCGCTGTATATAATGAAAACAAAGTTATATTAAGAAATTACCAAACGAAGTAGTAATTAAAATGTATCACTAACCAATTATATATGCGTGATGAATGGAGGTTAAAATAATCTGATTTCCTCAATCAGTGGTGAAAGAATTGTAAGACCCGAGCCACGTATATGGTTACATTTTTCACAAAAGGAATAAAAGATAGGTAAACTGAAATAAATTAATTATCCCTCAACGGACGGGTTCTTTACTTTAAAAAATGTGTGTCAAATTTACTAGGAGTTCTCTATGGTAAAAATAGGTAAAATAAGGTGTTAAGGAGAGAGTACAACGTAGAATGACAAAAATGATCCATAATATTAGAAATCTTTCGTATAAAGAAAGGTTGAAGAAATTAGGCTTACATTCGTTAGAGAGACGCAGAGTTAGAGGGGATATGATAGAGGTGTTCAAGTGGGTTAGTGGGATTAACAAAGGGGACATGACAAATGTACTAAAGCTCAGTGATAGCGAAAGAACTCGTACCAATGGTTTCAAATTAGATAAATTTCGTTTCAGAAAAGATATAGGCAAATATTGGTTTGGTAACAGAGTTGTACATGGGTGGAATGGACTACCAAGTGTTATAGTGGGATTAAAAACGATAGGGAGCTTTAAGATAAAATTGGATAAGCATATGGACGAGAAGGGTTGGGTGTGAAGGGGGATCAGCGGGGTTGGGCCAATCAGCGTTCTGCAGACCCCGTAATCCTGCGTTAATCTCCAACCGTTTTGGTAAGATGATCCTCAGGGTATTAGAGTGTTGAGCCTATAATTGGGCTTTGTAATTGGGGTTGTGTGGGACAGGGATCTGCCTTGCTTAGGCCAATCGGCTTTCTGCAGACTCCCATTTTCTTATGTTCTTATGAATAAAGAGTTTAAATATGAGGTTCCATTAGAAGGAATATAGCCTTCAATATACACTTCACTTCGACTTGGACACACAATGAATAATTCACACACTATAATAGAATCTGGGGGTATTCACTGAGACACATGGAAGAATGACTATGTACCATATGTAACAATTGATTATTTAAATGAGGTGTAGGCCTATGAATTATACAGATAGAATAAATTCCCTGAGTAGATATAATTAGATAAATCACACACGTGGTCGATAGACAAGGGAAATCCTCAAACGGAGATCTAGGCAAAAATTAAGGTAAACACTCACATATTCTATACTACCTTCACAATAAATCACAACACTTAAAACACATAGAGACACTTAGGGTATGGGGGTAGAGGAGAAGTAATTTCCAAGAGGGAGAATCTGATCGGCGTAGGACTCGTAGGTCTTCCTCTGGCTGGATGGTAAAGGGAGCTGCCTCTCTCAGGGACAATAGAGAAGTTCACTCCTGGCTCCTCCACACCTCTAGTTCGCCACCCTTGCTGGACTCGACAATGGAGACAGGCTTGTCTTATAGGAATCTGCAATCCTATTCCATTCCACGAATAGCTATGAAAACTAACAGAGGACTGAAACCGGTACTTGCATACCTTCTCTCAGTTTCAGTTCGGCTATATTTGGGTTATAATTTGAACTAGATTTGGGCTATTTCGATATCATAAGGACATGGTGATTTCATTCTTTTTCTTATTGCGAAGGCAATATTTATTCTAAAAATATAGCTAACCTACAACTGCATACATAATGGTATTGTTTTACATCTTATAACTCTATTCTCTATTTACAAGGCAGATATGGCTGCGTAATAATTGTTTTAATGATATTGGACTTGTCTGGAATTTCCTGTATTACATGTTATAATTCTGTCCCTTTCTTTTCTGTGTTGGTTATTTCCATTCCTCATGTGAGGTACTGTAGAGGTGATTCTCTTGGTTCCATCGGTAGAGGTATTGTCCTGGTTTCTGGTGCTGCATTTGCATAAACTCATGTTCGCAATACAACAACTGCAGCGGTTGTTGATTCCCTGCCTTAGGTACAGTTGGTCAAAGTTCCAGCTGACCCATCCTCGCTCTAGGGCTCGCAGAATTAGCTGGCAATACTGGTGTAGTAAAGAGGTGTGTCTTACAGGGATTGTGATTGGTAGAATCTGATTTCGGCTATATCAGTGTCAGAACATATATTAACCTAGGTAAAGGAAATATATCAATAGTAAAATTGCATATAGCGCTATTTATAATCATGAAATATCTCCAAAATTTCATTGATCTGCTTAATTAATTGACACAATAATGGCTGATGGTATCCTTGAATCACAATCCCTGTAAGACACGCTTCTTTACTACACCAGTATTGCCAGCTAATTCTGCGAGCCCCAGAGCGAGGATGGGTCAACTGGAACTTTGACCAACTGTACATGTGCTGGGGTCTGCCATTGGCTGGGCATGCATCCTCTGGATTGGTCCGGGCTTGAACTCCTGTGGGGTCCCAGATGGGGGGACCTTTTATTGGTAGACTGTGTTAATCCGGCCGGAATTAGAGCACGGGTAGATCCTCTTTGTGGGGTAGACTGTGTTGTTGTGGCAGGCTGTAGGGCATGGGAAACCTGGGGGAATTCTATTTCTGGTTTCCTCCTCCTTTGGGTCTTCCTTTTCATTCTCCGGCTTTCCTTCACTGCAGCTAGCTTCGCCATGGTTTATGGTTCTTCTGACATCAACAGGACCTCTGCAGTATCTGGGTTGCCCTCCCCTATCAGCCCTGTCATTTCAGTTTGAATTCCCTGTTTTCATAGAGCTTGAACATACAGTAACTACTTAATAGTTTGTGAAGAAAACTAAGGATGACAAACCCTTTCAATAACATGGCACTATTTATATATCTGTGTTCCTAATTCCAGACGATTTCATGCAGATTACGATCGACCTCTTTCAAAATATGCTGTGAAATATAACGAAACTAATAGTTTGACTCTCACAGATCATGTCTAAGTTTAATCAAAATCCCATGGTATCAACCAGGATAAAACGAAAAAATGCGTCATGATACACTGAAAGGGTTTTACAAGAAGAGAGAGAGAGAGAAAGACTGTGTGTGAGTGTGAGTTGTGGAATCAAAGCTACTGGTAATCGAGAAAGTAATTAGTGGGAGTACAATATTGACAAGTTTGGAAATAAAAGGTACTTCACACATGCACAAAAACCGTTGTGAGGGCCCACGATCGTGGCGGTTCGCGGGTGGATTAGGCTTAAAATATGACAAACAACCATGCCCCAACGAAGGTAATGAGACAGCAATGAGACGGTAACGAGACGGTATATGAGGGCGCCACAACTGCATAAAGACAATGACGAGATACGGTTGCGAATGAGTACGATATTCGCTGGACAATTCCCTGCTTCCCCTGCCTTAGCCCCAGCCACTATCCAGGGATGATATACCTGGGCCGTACTTCAAAACCGGTGACAACACATTCCCGCTCCGCCCATGAATGATGAAGCCCTACCCACAACGCAACATGGCGAAGGAACAAAGCGTCTTCAATTACATGTTGTCAAGGGCTCGTCGTGTGGTGGAGAATGCCTTGGGCATCATGGCTGTGTGAATAAAACAGAAGTTGTGTGTTGAAAGTATGAATGTTGAGGTATACTTATCGTAAAATGTACATGGAAGACGACATAACATGTAAGTGCTGTCATTGTTATGTAATGATAACATGTTTCCCGTTGTACAACCAGGTTTCAGTGTCTCCTGGGGACCATCGCTCTGTACTCCAAGCATATGGAGTCTGTGGTCTTGGCGTGTTGTTGTCTCCACAACCTAATGAGGTATGGTTTCATAACCCTATAGTATTAACCCCTGTATAATCATAATGATGGCGATGAGGTTGCATTGCGAAATAGAAGACGGTAATGCGAATGCAATGGCAGGGTGCTGCGATGAAAACGAGACGTTTTTGGCCCACAGTCCCGTCGTTCTCAAATTTTGCAAGATTTTAACATTTCTGGCCGGTACACAACGTGCCCATATGCCGCTAGCCTCGTACACGATCCCACTGCCAGTACCACGATTGCCTAGACGATTGCGACGCGATCGCTTAATCTTACCTTCGCATTATGGTTTTCGTGTGTCTGTGAAGTACCCATAAGTGCAGAGTAGAAGACCGTTTGTTTAAAGAAAGAAGTGACTGGTGAGAGACAAGTATAGAGTAGATGAAGATTAGTGAGCTTGTTAGTGAATTATTGCTGGTTTTCAGTTGACGGCAAGTTCAATCCTTTACCAACTGATTCCTAGATACTTAATCCTTTCAAGATACGATCACAAATTCTTCTTCTATTTTTTAGCTATTATTAGACGATTTTCTCAGATTAGGAAGGGTATATGGAAATCAGAGGGTTAATTGAGATAGTATTTACCCATAAAATTCCACAGATTATGACTAAGCTGCACAAAATCGTCTAATGTCTCTGTTTAATATCAATGTCTAATTTCCTCAGTTAACCCGTACAATCCCAGCGACGGCAGAGAGCCAACAATAGATAAATCACTCCCCAGTCCCACCGACGGCTGCCAGCCGTAAGTATTATACGATCCTTGTAACTGCCAGTATCAAGCAGTGCCTGGTAACACGACATTTGAGCACTGCTCTAAAACCTTGGCAACACTCATCAGCTTATATCCCAGCCCTCACAGGCTGGGAGAGGCAATATTCCTCCATCTGTTGAGGTGGGAGGTTGTTATCTATTCCCTCTGAAGCCATTTTGGCCACATTGCTTGGGACTGGGGGGTACATATATGGTAGTACCCTATGGTACAGTTGGGGTTAACAACATACTTCACTGCCAAATTTTGGCAATAGCTGAGATGGTCACATGGCAATTTACATCTAGCTGAAAATTTAAAAATAAAGGTATTCGATTTCCTAGACCATTTCGAAGGTTATGAATGATTATGTTTGTGTGATGATGTTGGTGTGATGACGCAAGGATCCTATGTATGTATGGTGATGCTAGGTAAAATCCATGATATGAGAGTGAGGCTAGTGGTGGTGGCTGACCTAGCTGGTGCAATATATAGGGTGGGGTGATTCTGAGTAGTAATAATATGGTTTAGTGTGTGTGTGGGCCGGTGTGTGGGGCGGTTGGTGTGTGTGTGTGTGTGTGTGTGCGATGCTTGATGATTATAGCCTGGGCGAGTGGCGGGTGGTATGGTTTAGCGCAATATAAAGTGTGAGGCGAGGTTAGAATGCGGTTGTAAGCGTGTGGTAATGTATGTACAATAAAACAAGGACCCTGTGTCTGTGTATTTTTGGTCTATGTTTATGAAGGGGACAAAAGGCAAGCTGCCTGCAATGAGTGTCTCCCCCAAAGTAAAACAAAATTGAAAGGGAGCCAAATTCAAGAGACACTGGGGTCACAATGCCCCTCAGACCCAGAAGGACCCTTAGGGGGACATTAGATATTTCCACCGTGCATCTCGGATAACCTCTGAGCAGCCTACGGGTTAATCTTAGTCTTAAAACTACTTAAAACTTCACTAGAGAAAGTGTTGTTGTCTTGTCCATATATCCATCAAGAACAAGAACACACAGCCAGCCAGTCATGTGGCAGGAGTGGTTGTGGAAGATTGCGAAAGATAGATAGAGGGAAAGATTGGGTCTTGGAGGCATTGATAGCAACTAGATCCTCTCCGCCCCAACCAGAAACAATTGATAGAACAAAAGATAGGCGTGCCATGGCCCTGTCACGTGAGTTTTGGAGCGATTGCATGCTGGGTTGTCGTAATAAACTAGTTGAATAGTGTATCAGCACATGAGTGGATAGGACAAGAGGTACAGTTGAGGAGGTCATTAATGAACATTAGAAAGAGAACTGGAGACAGAACAGGTTTGTTGTGTGTGTGTGTGTGTGTGGTAAAACAATGACCCCGTGTCTGTGGGTGTAGTGTGTGTGTGTGTGTGTGTGTGATAAAACAACGACCTTGTGTCTGTGTGTGATAAAACAAGGACCCCGTGCCTGTGTGTTGTGTGTGTGTGTGTGATAAAACAAGGCCCCTGTGTCTGTGTGTGTTGTGTGTGTGTGTTAAAACAAGGACCCTGTGATAGTGTGTGTGTGTATGTGTGTGTGTGTGATAAAACAAGGACCCAGTGTCTGTGTGTGTGTGTCATAGAACATGGTCCCTGTGTCTGTGTGTGTGACAAAAAAGGACCCTGTGTTTGTGTGTGTTGTGTGTGTGATAAAACAAGGACCCTGTGTTTGAGTGTGATAAAACCAGGACCCCGTTTCTGTGTGTGATAAAACAAAGAGTCTGTGTGTGTGTGTGTGTGATAAAACAAGGACCCCGTGTCTGTGTGTGTTGTGTGTCTGTGTGATAAAACAAGGACCTGTGTGTATGTGGCAATATTAGGTGATGCTACAAGCATCTAATGGATAGATGGAACTCGTCATCCTTGTTCGGCATCCCGTTAGTTACAATAGGACTTCCGAGGCTATCAACCCTATTGGATTATTAAGCCAGCACACTGTAAGTCAAGAATAACGTCAAGACTGGAGCCTCTCTGCGGGAACTCCAGTCCCTTGGCATCCCGTCTAGGGAGGTAAGCCTTAAACAAATCCTTACTGTTCACTTAAGGGTGAAGCAGGTTGATAAATCTACTAGTCACTCACCACTGTTGAAAAAGGTGCTAACAAGATAAATATAGGGCCTCGGAGTTTGACGAACCCTAAGTTGAGTGGTCAATCATGTAAGCCCTTGAAAAAACTGGCACGGATTGTCCTTCTCACAGGGAACAGGTCGGCTTGAGGACATTTTGTGTATGGCCACCCTCAAAAGGGGAGTAGGGAATATTGCAATAGATAGATAGATAGATCCTATGTGCGTGTGCTGACGGTGGTAAGAATTCTTGTGGGTGGTGGTTGTGTGGGCCTGACCAGTGCAATACAGAAGGTGGTGTGACGCCTCCCGGCGCTGGCAGAATGGTCGCGTGGGGCATTGCAGCTCGCTAACGCTCGCCAGGATGGGGGGATGGGCTACAGTTGTCCTAGAATGATCTGCTTTCTTTTATTAGTGTCGTGTTGCCACAGACAGTCTAGAAATGGTCGTTGTTTTGGTCTGTGACCGCGCCTTATATTTTATATTCGCTATAATATAAATGTTGCTTGTGTGGGAGGCGAGCGAGAGCGGGTGAGGGAGTACACCTGGCAGCGGGGGCTGAGCTATGACGCGGGTCGCTTGGGCGCTGACGGCGTTGGCGGCCGGGTGGTCAACTAGTCCCTTCCCGTCGCGGCCCTCATGTTTTTTACCAAGCAGAGCTGGCCTGACACACGTATCGTCTACATCCTTTGCAATTCTGTCCCCCCATACTCGCCACTTTGCATACTATTTCTCTCTCTCGACTTCTCCTTTCTCATTCTCTAATCTTTATTAAACTCAATACCCCTTCTGGTTTCAGCATAGATGTTCACCGTCGGCCAGTCGTATTGTACGCGAAGCTCTCAGATATTTCTATGTATTAGGCTTTAATGAGGTTTGGAGAGACGGACTTTTCCGTGTGTGTACTCTCTCGGGAAGGTTGTAGACCGGTATATGTCTCCCTGGCAAGGTGTTGAGTGATTCTGCTTGGTTATCTAAAGCTAGACTGGGGGTAAGGTTACTGTGTCGTTGTCTCCGATGTGTGCAGTGTTAGCTAAGCCCTGCACGACATCGACAGGTACTGTGGGAGCCTAAGTTGTCTTCGGGTGGGTTTACTTTTGCGAGCACAGCGCTGTGGTGTGAGAGGGCCATAGCCTATCCCTCACAACATAGTGCTGCCTCTTTGTGTTGACTTCTGAGGGATCGCCAGGATAGAACTAGGTACTAGAGACCTAGATTTATCAAGAGAGCATCCCTGTCATATAACGTAATCTTCATTATACCACCTTCGGACAACGTTAGGCTACGAGCCGCATGCTCGCCCATTGTTGCCCTGCCTTGATACCCCAGCTAGACTTTATTAACTAAGCAGACACTGGTTAGAGATAAGCCCCCATTATTATATGTATGCCACATTATTATTCACTGCACTTTTGAGCCGAGGTTGTTGTTGAGTTGCACAACCCTAGTAGGCTGTTGCGTTGTGTCACGAAGCATTTCTTTAGTTGTCGAGCATTACTACCTTTGCGCAGTCTTTATTATTCGCCTGCCTATTATTACTATATGTACTAGCATTTATTGTGACCCGTATTCTGCATTATAATTGTTCAAGATTCTTTACGAACATCTTCCCAGCATCAGACTTATTTCAGAAGTTTCCAGTTGATGTTGCAGGACTAGCATTGCACTTTCTTTAATACAGGAGTGCCAGTTATTTGAGTATCTACCGTAACGTTAATTAATCATGTTAACTATCTTTTCTTTGTGTAACATAATCGAGTAATCTTTTACTGTTTGAGAATAGGCTGTTTCATCGAGCGTCAGGCTAGTGTGTGTGCACCAGTTACCGAGTCATAGGATACCTCGTTGTCCAGGCACGACTCAGGGCGGTAATGGTGTTTTGTTTTCCAGTGTTTAAGGCAGGGGTTGGATCTAGTGTTACCGTTGTTGCATTTTGCCATTATCTAGTCCAATGTGTTGAAGAGCCCTGTGTCTTTGAGAACCTGGATCGTAACAGTGGGCTGAGACTGGGTGTTACCAGTGTGTGTGTGTAATGGTGATTGTGAGGTCATACAGATCGTGTGTGTGTGTGTGTGAGTGTGTATGTAGTGAGGTTTGTAAGATGATAAAAGCCCTGTGTGTGTGTATGTGTGAGTGTGTAGTGATGTTTGTGAGATGATACAAACCCTTTGTGTGTGTGTGTTTGTGTGTGTGTAGTGCTGATTGTAAGATGATACAGACCATGTGTGTGTGTGTGTCTGTGTGTGTAGTGATGTTTGTGAGATGATTTCAAACCCTGCGTATTAGTGTGTGTGTGTGTGTGTGTGTGTGTTCGTGTGCCTGTGTGTGTGTGCTTGCTTGTGCTTGCTTGTGTGTGTGTGTGTGTGTGTGAAGAGGAGGGGTGATTACATAAAGAGTCTGGTGGTGGTGGTGATGGTTCCGGCGGTGGTGGTCAGTGCAATAATATACAGTATAGGAAGGGTGGGTGTGGTGGCGTTGATACTAGTACAAAGGAGTACAAAGGAGTACAAAGGAAATCAAGCAACAACAGATCTAGTGACCCTTCTAGGTTGCTTGTACTCCAAAACACTGAGGATCAAGTGTCCAAACAGTGGTTTAGAGTGGGTAAGGGAACATTGGACAGGGAATTACTGCCCTGGAACTAATGTCCGTGGCAGGATTAGGAAGTTAGTAGGGGACAGATGGGTTAGTAACTGAGGGGGGGATAAAACAAAGTTATTAATTTACAAACGCAGTCAGTCGCGGGTTTGATGCGAGATATTTGTCTAGGCGGAGTTTAAATGAATCAACGGTGATGCAGTCTATAACGTTTCGGGGAAGCCCATTCCACAAGTTGACAACTCGATTGAAGAAGAAATTCTTAGATTCGTGTGAGTTAAAAGATTTACCAATAATTTTGCAACCGTTTCCCCGCGTGTAATTAGATTGGTCGATAGTGAAGTACTTACTACAGTCCATATTGTCGATGCCTTTGATGATTTTGAACACTTGAATTAAGTCACCTCTTAATCTGCACTGGGTTAAAGGAAATAGATTTAATTCTCTAAGACGCTCTTCGCTCTTCGTATGGTTTGTTCTTTAGGCTAGGTATCATTTTGGTAACTCTACGTTGAACTCGTTCTAGCTTGTTTATATCTTTTTGGTAATAAAGGCACCAGGATTGAACGCAGTATTCCAGAAGAGGGCGGACTAAGGAATTGTAAAGGGTTAGGATAACTTCTTTGGATTTATGCTCAAATGACCTGCCTATAAAGCCAATTATTTTGTTTGCCTTCTTAACAACTTCTGAACATTGTTGACTCGGTTTTAGGGTACTCGATATTGTTACTCCCAGATCGGTTTCTCTGTTTACATTCTTAAGCTGAGTGCCATTCATCGAATAGTTTGCTTTCTCATTTAGGATACTTAGGTATCCGATATGTAGTACTTTACATTTATCCGCATTAAAACTCATTTGCCAAATTTGGGCCCAACATGACAATTTATCTAGATTGTGTTGCATATCGTCAAATTGTTCTTTTGAGAATACGCTATTTGCAATTTTTGTATCGTCAGCAAATTTTGAGATTGTACAGGTGAGACCCTCATCTATGTCGTTGATGTAAA
The DNA here is from genome assembly GCA_032716605.1 of Paralithodes platypus. Taxonomy (NCBI): domain Eukaryota; kingdom Metazoa; phylum Arthropoda; class Malacostraca; order Decapoda; family Lithodidae; genus Paralithodes; species Paralithodes platypus. Next base: position 57,884,453 of record CM064487.1, on the reverse strand, counting down.
TTAGAAAGAGAATTGGACCTAGTACCGATCCCTGGGGTACCCCGCTACTTACATTGGTCCATTTAGATGCCTTACCGTTTATGACTACACTTTGCTTTCTGTCGCTGAGCCAATTTTCTATCCATTTCAACACACCGTCTTGTATTCCATGCGCTTTTAGTTTTAGCAGTAAACGTTTGTGGGGAACTTTGTCAAAGGCCTTTTGAAAATCAAGGTATATAATATCTACAGCTTTACTCTCATCATAGAGGTTGAGGATATCGTGGAAGAAGTCTAAGAGGTTTGTTAAACAGGAAAGTTTTTTACGAAAGCCGTGTTGAGTATCTTTAAGTATGTTATTTTCCTCTAAGTGATTTACGAGTCTGTCTCGCATGACCGTTTCTAGCATTTTACATACAACTGAGGTTAAGCTAATTGGACGATAGTTACTGGGTAGGGATTTGCTGCCTTTTTTGAATATCGGTGTTACGTTGGCTATCTTCCACTGATCAGGCATAGTTCCAGACTGCAAGGATTTATTGAATAGTAATGTCAGTGGTTTGGAGAGCTCATCCTTAGCTTCCTTTAGAACTCTAGGCGAGATTGTATCAGGTACAGGCGTTTTATTTACCTTGAGTTTATCTAAACAATTCAATACTTCTCTCTCTGTAACGGTGATATTGCTTAGAACATCCGAATTATCAATCTAAATCGGCGATGGTGTAGGGATATCACTGAGGTCTTCTATTGTAAAAACTGATGCAAAGAAGGTATTGAGGGCATTACTCATTTGTACTTCGTCTTTGGTGTACTCTCCATTTTCATCGACTAACGGTCCAACAGTTGAAGTAACTACTTTTTTCTTTCTGATATAACTATAGAATTCTTTCGGGTTTGTTTTACTTTAATTCGCAATATGTAACTCTAAGGTCTTTTTACTTTGCTTAATTAACTTTTTGGCTTTGCGTCGTAGCTCTACAAATTTCACCCGTTCTTCGTCATTTTGTGAGGATTTTAATCTATCATTAGCAAATTTTTTAGCAAGCAGGCAGTTTGAAATATTTTTATTCCACCATTTGGGCTTATTATTATGGCCTGGACGCCGTATTTTCGATGGTATGCAGTCTTGCACTGCTTTTAGGTAAGTGGTTTCGAATAACTTCCAAGATGTATTTATGTCGTTATTGTTAATTAAAAACCTCCAGTCAGTTTCTTTAAACATAGCTCTAAGTTTATGGAAGTTTGCTTTCTTGAAATTAGGGACTTTTTCGATGCTACTATTTGGTTCGTTACTAGTAAAGTTTAAAGTGAAAGTTATCGTACGATGGTCGCTGTTACTGAATTCATCACCAACATTCAAATTCTCTATTAATTCTTCGTTTGTTGCAAGTACAATGTCAAGAACGTTATTACCACGGGTCGGTGTTCGAACAAATTGATAAAGCGAACTCTCTTGCAAGTTCGTATACAAGTCATGTCCGGAGTGTGAAGTAAGAGTATCGCCCCACTTGGTCACAGGTAAATTAAAGTCGCCAAAAATTACGGTATCTTGTGAGTTACTTACATCTGCAATTTGTTCGTAAATTTCTCGGTCAGTTTGCACTGATTGAGCTGGAGGTCTGTATATTAATGCAAGTATTATTGTTGTACCTTTATTATTCTTTATTAGCACAAAAGATGCGTCGACGTTCACAATTTGAGGTTTTGACAAGAGGGTAGGGTTAAGACTTTCTTTGATATAAAGTAAAATGCCACCTCCATTTTGATTTATTCGGCTTTTCTCAAACATTACATAACCGGGAAGTGAATACTCTGCTAAAAAGTCTCTATCTTCTGTATTGAGCCACGATTCTGTTATGCCAATCACATCATAATTTTCTGTAAACACTAGCTCCTCTAAATCTGAAAATTTATTGCGTATGCTACGAGCGTTTGCATAGAAAACCTTTAAATTTGTTATTTTAGAACTCACGGATCGCTCTTTAACACCTTACGAGCGGCCTATGCGGTTTATTTATGTGTACCGCACAGCGGGGTGTTTTTAGCCAAAATAGGGCTGTTTACGTGATCATTTTCATGCCTAAATAAGACCCAGAACGTAAAACAAGTACCTATCCCTGAAAGGGCATAAACAGAGCTTTCGAATGACACCATAACGATCCTTGTATGATGGATAGTTTTCTTGCAATAACCGTGCAACGCGAGTGCAAAAAGCAGGTAATTCGGTACTTTCAGTACATAATTGAGTATGTAGCGAGTGAGAGAGGGAGGAGGGAGCTGAGATTTGTGTCAGTAGGTTCGCCGCGGTGGTCTGGAGCAGTCATACGCTCGCTAGTCTCCTGCCACCACTTGTCTCTCTCTCTCAGCCACATTACGTGCTGAAATTGCCACTCGAGTTATGTCGAGCGCCGCCACATAGTCCAGCTTTATTTAACTCGACTTATGTTGCTCGCCGCTAATTATGGGTTAATAATATTTTTGGTTCTTGTCGGATCTACATTTATGTTCATGGCTGTCCTCGGTCCTCGCTGTCTTCGGTCGTTATCGCTGGTGGTCCTCGGTTGCCTCTGTTTTTTTCTTGGCGTTGGATGATTTATGTCACTGCTGCTTCTTCTCGGATGGCGTTTTTTGATCCATGGCTGCGGACTGCTTCGTGTAGGAGACGACCCATGCGTGCTGAACCCACAGGGTTTAGATGAGTGCCATCCTTGCGGAACAGAGTAGGCTGGTTGTAAAAGTTGTCCCAGAGGTTGATGAATTCAACTTCTTCCCTCAGACACAAATATTTTAGTCGGCTATTTGTGCTGAAGGCCTTGTCGTAGAATTTGTCAGGTGCGTCGATCTTGGGGAGAATGCCCGAGATGATGATATTCCTTGACTTGTTTTTGTAGTGCTGGATCATCTTGCGATATTTCTCAATCAACTCTTCGGATCTGGTGCGTATGACGTCATTTGAACCAGCATGGATGACAAAAAGGGTATTTTCATTTGCATCCTTTGTGGTATCTTCGAAGGCTTCCACAATGTCGTCCAGTCCAGCTCCTGGGATGCAAAATCATTTTCGTTGATTTGGGACTCTGTCACAGAACTCTTCGACCTGTCCTCGTGGTGGTGGTGGTGGTGGTCAGTGCAATATAGAGGGAGGGTAGTTGTGGTGGTGGCCAGTGCAATATAGAGGGAGGGTGATGGTGGTGGTGGTGGTGGTGGTGGTCAGTGCAATATTGAGGGAGGGTAGTGGTGGTGGTGGTCAGTGCAATATAGAGGGAGGGTAGTGGTGGTGGTGGTCAGTGCAATATAGAGGGATGGTAGTGGTGGTGGTGGTCAGTGCAATATAGAGGGAGGGTGATGGTGGTGGTGGTGGTCAGTGCAATATAGAGGGAGGATAGTGGTGGTGGTGGTGGTGGTGGGCAGTGCAGTATAGAGAGAGGGTAGTGGTGGTGGATAATGCAATATAGAGGGTAGAGGTGGTGGTGGTAGTGGTAGTGGTGGTGTTGGTGGTGGTGTTCGTGATGGTAGTGGTGGTACAAAGGAGTACAAAGGAAATCAAGCAACAACAGTTCTAGTGACCCTTCTAGGTTGCTTGTCCTCCAAAACACTGAGGATCAAGTGTCCAAACAGTGGTTTAGAGTGGGTAAGGGAACATTGGAAAGGGAATTACTGCCCTGGAACTAATGTCCGTGGTGGTGGTAGTGGTGGTGTTCGTGGTGGTGGTGATGGTAAAAGTGGTGGTGGTGGTAGTGATAGTGGTACAAAGGAGTACAAAGGAAATCAAGCAACAACATATCTAGTGACCCTTCTAGGTTGCTTGTCCTCCAAAACACTGAGGATCAAGTGTCCAAACAGTGGTTTAGAGTGGGTAAGGGAACATTGGAAAGGGAACTATTGCCCTGCCACTAACGTGGCAGGACTAGGAAGTTAGTAGGGGACATATGGGTTAGTAACTGAGGGGAGGATAAAATAAAGTTATTCATTTACAAACGCAGTCAGTCGCGGGTTTGATGCGAGATATTTGTCTATGCGGAATTTAAATGAATCAACGGTGCTGCAGTCTATAACGTCTCGGGGAAGCCCATTCCACTAGTTGACAACTCGATTGAAGAAGAAATTCTTAGATTCGTGTGAGTTAAAAGATTTACCAATAATTTTGCAACCGTTTCCCCGCGTGTAATTAGATTGGTCGATAGTGAAGTACTTACTACAGTTCATATTGTCGATGCCTTTGATGATTTTGAACACTTGAATTAAGTCACCTCTTAATCTGCGCTGGGTTAAAGGAAATAGATTTAATTCTCTAAGACGCTCTTCGTATGGTTTGTTCTTTAGGCTGGGTATCATTTTGGTAACTCTACGTTGAACTCGTTCTAGCTTGTTTATGTCTTTTTGGTAATAAGGGCACCAGCATTCAACGCAGTATTCCAGAAGAGGGCGGACTAAGGAATTGTAAAGGGTTAGGATTACGTCTTTGGATTTACGCTCAAATGATCTGCCTATAAAGCCAATTATTTTGTTTGCCTTCTTAACAACTTCTGAACATTGTTGACTCGGTTTTAGGTTACTCGATATTGTTACTCCCAGATCGGTTTCTCTGTTTACATTCTTAAGCTGAGTGCCATTCATCGAATAGTTTGCTTTCTCATTTAGGTATCCGATATGTAGTACTTTACATTTATCCGCATTGAAACTCATTTGCCAAATTTGGGCCCAATGTGACAATTTATCTAGATTGTGTTGCATATCGTCAACTTGATCTTTTGAGAGTACGCTATTTGCAATTTTTGTATCGTCAGCAAATTTTGAGATTGTACAGGTGAGACCCTCATCTATGTCGTTGATGTAAATTAGAAAGAGAATTGGTCCTAGTACCGATCCCTGGGGTACCCCGCTACTTACATTGGTCCATTTAGATGCCTTACCGTTTATGACTACTCTTTGCTTTCTGTCGCTGAGCCAATTTTCTATCCATTTCAACACACCGTCTTGTATTCCATGCGCTTTTAGTTTTAGCAGTAAACGTTTGTGGGGAACTTTGTCAAAGGCCTTTTGAAAATCAAGGTATATAATATCTACAGCTTTACTCTCATCGTAGAGGTTGAGGATATCGTGGAAGAAGTCTAAGAGGTTTGTTAAACAGGAACGTTTCTTACGAAAGCCGTGTTGAGTATCTTTAAGTATGTTATTTTCCTCTAAGTGATTTACGAGTCTGTCTCTTATGACCGTTTCTAGCATTTTACATACAACTGAGGTTAAGCTAATTGGACGATAGTTACTGGGTAGGGATTTGCTGCCATTTTTGAATATCGATGTTACGTTGGCTATCTTCCACTGATCAGGCATAGTTCCAGACTGCAAGGATTTATTGAATAGTAATGTCAGTGGTTTGGAGAGCTCATCCTTAGCTTCCTTTAGAACTCTAGGCGAGATTGTATCAGGTCCAGGCGTTTTATTTACCTTGAGTTTATCTAAACAATTCAATACTTCTCTCTCTGTAACGATGATATTGCTTAGAACATCTGAATTATCAATCTGAATCGGCGATGGTGTAGGGATATCACTGAGGTCTTCTGTTGTAAAAACTGATGCAAAGAAGGTATTGAGGGCATTACTCATTTGTAGTTCGTCTTTGGTGTATTCTCCATTTTCATCGACTAATGGTCCAACAGTTGAAGTAACTACTTTTTTCTTTCTGATATAACTATAGAATTCTTTCGGGTTTGTTTTACTTTGATTCGCAATATGTAACTCTAGGGTCTTTTTACTTTGCTTAATTAACTTTTTGGCTTTGCGTCGTAGCTCTACAAATTTCACCCGTTCTTCGTCATTTTGTGAGGATTTTAATCTATCATTAGCAAATTTTTTAGCAAGCAGGCAGTTTGAAATATCTTTATTCCACCATTTGGGCTTATTATTATGGCCTGGACGCCGTATTTTCGATGGTATGCAGTCTTGCACTGCTTTTAGGTAAGTGGTTTCGAATAACTTCCAAGATGTATATATGTCGTTATTGTTAATTAAAAAGCTCCAGTCAGTTTCTTTAAACATAGCTCTAAGTTTATGAAAGTTTGCTTTCTTGAAATTAGGGACTTTTTCGATGCTACTATTTGGTTCGTTACTAGTAAAGTTTAAAGTGAAAGTTATCGTACGATGGTCGCTGTTACTGAATTCATCACCAACATTCAAATTCTATATTAATTCTTCTTTTGTTGCAAGTACAATGTCAAGAACGTTATTACCACGGGTCAGTGTTCGAACAAATTGATAAAGCGAACTCTCTTGCAAGTTCGTATACAAGTCATGTCCGGAGTGTGAAGTAAGAGTATCGCCCCACTTGGTCACAGGTAAATTAAAGTCGCCAAAAAATACGGTATCTTGTGAGTTACTTACATCTGCAATTTGTTCATAAAATTCTCGGTCAGTTTGCACTGATTGAGCTGGAGGTCTGTATATTAATGCAAGTATTAGTTTTGTACCTTTATTATTCTTTATTAGCACAAAAGATGTGTCGACGTTCACAATTTGAGGTTTTGACAAGAGGGTCGGGTTAAGACTTTCTTTGATATAAAATAAAACGCCACCTCCATTTTTATTTATTCGGCTTTTCTCAAACATTACATAACCGGGAAGTGAATACTCTGCTAAAAAGTCTCTATCTACTGTATTGAGCCAAGATTCTGTTATACCAATCACATCATAATTTTCAGTAAACACTAGTTCCTCTAAATCTGAAAATGTATTGCGTATGCTACGAGCGTTTGCATAGAAAACCTTTAAAGTTGCGGTTTTAGAACTCGCAGAACGTTCTTTAATCAAATTTTTGGTTCTGATCGGATCTACATTTACATTCATGGCTGACATCGGTCCTCGGTCGTTATCCCTGGCGGTTTTGAATTTGGGTCGTGTTGGTGGAGCTTTATCCAAATTCGCGGTTCTTGACAGATTAGCATTTAATTCCTTCGCAGGTTGCCGCCCTCGCTGTCTTCGGTCCTCCTTCCTGGTTGTCCTGTGCTGAGTCGATTTCTTCTACGAAAATCCTTCACCGCATCGTTGAGAAGACGCCCAAAACGTGCTGCTCCAACCTGGTTCAGATGAACTCCATCGTCCGAAAACAAATAGTCATCGTAGTAGAAATTGTCCCAGGTGTCGACGAATCCCACGTTTTCCTTCCTGCAGAGGTTTGCTAGACAACGATTTGTGCTGGTGGCTATGTTGTAAAATCGGCTCTCTACACCAAGCCGGGGGACGATTCCTGAGACGATGATCCTTGATGACTTCTCCTTAAACGACTTGATCAGCTGCTGGTACTTTAAAAGCAAATCTTCCGACCGGGTCCGCTGTACATCGTTGGATCCAACGTGGATGACGTACATTGTATTAGCAGGGGCCAGCTTAGATACTTCGTCAACTGCAGCAACTGCAGTTGATGGTGGTGGTAGTGATGGTGTTCGTGATGGTGGTGGTGTTCGTGATGGTGGTGGTGGTAGTGGTGGTGTTCATGATGGTGGTGGTGTTCGTGATGGTGGTGGTGTTCGTGGTGGTGGTGGTAATGGTGGTGTTCGTGATGGTGGTGGTGGTGATGGTGTTCGTGGTGGTGGTAGTGGTGGTGTTCGTGATGGTGGTGGTGTTCGTGATGGTGGTGGTGTTCGTGGTGGTGGTGGTAATGGTGCTGTTCGTGATGGTGGTGATGGTGTTCGTGGTGGTGGTAGTGGTGGTGTTCGTGATGGTGGTGGTAGTGGTGGTGTTCGTGATGGTGGTGGTGTTTGTGATGGTGGAGGTGGTGGTGGTGGTGGTGTTCGTGGTCATGGTGTTCGTGATGGTGGTGGTGGTGGTGATAGTGGTGGTGGTGGTGACGGTGGTGGTGGTGGTGGTGGAGGTGGTGACGGTGGTGGTGGTGGTGGTGTCGGTAGTGTTGGCGGTGACGTTAGTGGTGGTGGTGGTGTCGGTAGTGGTGGTGGTGACGGTAGTGGTGGTGGTGGTGGTAGTGCTGGTGGTGGTCTCGGTGGTGGTGGTAGTGGTGGTGGTGACGGTAGTGGTGGTGGTGGTGGTAGTATCGGTGGTGGTGGTATTGACGGTGGTGATGGTAGTGGTGGTGGTGTTGGTGGTGGTAGTGGTGGTGTCGGTGGTGGTGGTGGTGGTGGTGGTGGTAGTAGTGGTGGTGGTGGTGGTGGTAGGGGTGTCCAGTGCAATATAGAGAGAGAGTCGTAGTGGTGGGGGTGGTGGTAGTCAATTAAATTAAATTCAATAACTGTTTTTCGTAATATATACTGTACACGATTATATACAGTACATTACATATTCATTTGAAATATATAAGATTTAAAAAGTGTGATATGGTACATCCATTAATATTTCATCTCTTCATAATATAGATTTGCAATTTTAAAATAATTGATTAACTAAATTCTGGTACTTCTCAATACATTGATTTGTATTAATATTAACTTCAATAAGCATTTACGCGTTTTTACAATAGCTTAAATTTAGTCCAAGTAAAATATACATATAATACAAAAGATCACTAGTATTATAAAGCTGTAAAATAATTGTAAATACCGTACGATGCTTACTCCTAAATTTAAAAAATATATAATGATAGAATAATATATCACTTTAGCTTACTAACAAGAATATATAAATATAATAATTAAAATACTTACGATATAAAAATGATTTCAGAAATAGTTAGTGGTGGTGGTGCTGGTATGGGTGTCCAGTGCAATATAGAGAGGGTGGTGGTGGTGGTGGTGGTGGTAGAGGTAGTGGGCAGTGCAATATAGAGAGAGGGTGGTGGTAGTGGTGGTGGTCAGTGCAATATAGCGAGAGGGTGGTGGTGGTTGTGGTGGTGGTGGTCAGTGCAATGTGGAGAGAGGAAGGTGGTGGTCAGTGCAATATAGAGTGTTGGGTGGTGGTGGTGGTTGGCAGTGCAATATAGAGAGAGGGTTGGGTGGTGGTGGTGATTGGCAGTGCAATATAGAGAGAGGGTGGTGGTAGTGGTGGTGGTGTCCAGTGCAATATAGAGAGGGTGGTGGTGGTGGTGGTGGTGGTAGAGTAGTGGGGCAGTGCAATTAGAGAGAGGGTGGTTGTGTGGTGGTGGTGTCCAGTGCAATATAGAGAGGGTGGTGGTGGTGGTGGTGGTGGTGTGGTAGAGGTAGTGGTCGTGTCCAGTGCAATATAGAGAGAGGGTGGTGGTAGTGGTGGTGGTGTCCAGTGCAATATAGAGAGGGTGGTGGTGGTGGTGTTGGTGGTGGTAGAGGTAGTGGGCAGTGCAATATAGAGAGAGGGTGGTGGTAGTGGTGGTGGTGTCCAGTGCAATATAGAGAGAGGGTGGTGGTGGTGGTGTTGGTGGTGGTAGAGGTAGTGGGCAGTGCAATATAGAGAGAGGGTGGTGGTGGTGGTGGTGTCCAGTGCAATATAGAGAGAGGGTGATGGTGGTGGTGGTGGTGGTGGTGGTGGTGGTGGTGGTGGTAGAGGTAGTGGGCAGTGCAATATAGAGAGAGGGTGGTGGTGGGCAGTGCAATATAGAGAGAGGCTGGTGGTGGTGGTGGTGTCCAGTGCAATATAGAGAGAGGGTGGTGGTGGTGGTGGTAGAGGTAGTGGGCAGTGCAATATAGAGAGAGGGTGGTGGTGGTGGTGGGCAGTGCAATATAGAGAGAGGGTGGTGGTGGTGGTGGGCAGTGCAATATAGAGAGAGGGTGGTGGTGGTGGTGGTGGTGGGCAGTGCAATATAGAGAGAGGGTGGTGGTGGTGGTGGGCAGTGCAATATAGAGAGAGGGTGGTGGTGGGCAGTGCAATATAGAGAGAGGGTGGTGGTGGTACTGGTGGTGTCCAGTGCAATATAGATATATGGTGGTGGTGGTGGTGTCCAGTGCAATATAGAGAGAGGATTGTGGTGGTAGTGGTGTTCGTAGAGGTAGTGGGCAGTGCAATATAGAGAGAGGGTGGTAGTGGTGGTGGGCAGTGCAATATAGAGAGAGGGTGGTGGTGGTGGTGGACAGTGCAATATAGAGAGAGGGTGGTGGTGGTGGTGGACAGTGCAGTATAGAGAGAGGGTGGTGATGGTTGTGGTGGTGGTGGTAGTGGTGATGGTGGTCAGTGCAATATGGAGAGAGGGTGATGGTGGTGGTGGTGGTGGTGGTGGTGGTCAGTGCAATGTGGAGAGAGGGTGGTGGTGGTGGTGGTGGTCAGTGCAATATAGCGAGAGGGTGGTGGTGGTTGTGGTGGTGGTGGTCAGTGCAATGTGGAGAGAGGGTGGTGGTGGTCAGTGCAATATAAAGTGTTGGGTGGTGGTGGTGGTTGGCAGTGCAATATAGAGAGAGGGTTGGGTGGTGGTGGTGATTGGCAGTGCAATATAGAGAGAGGGTTGGGTGGTGGTGGTGGTAGTGGTGGTGCAATATAGAGAGAGGGTTGGGTGGTGGTGATGGTGGTGGTGGTGGTGGAAGTCAGTGCAATATAGAGAGAGTGTTGGGTGGTGGTGGTGTTGGTCAGTGCAATATAGAGTGTTGGGTGGTGGTGGTGGTGGTGGTGGTGGTGGTTGGCTGTGCAATATAGAGAGAGTGTTGGGTGGTGGTGGTGGTGGTGGTGGTCAGTGCAATATAGAGTGTTGGGTGGTGGTGGTGGTGGTGGCGGTGGTTGGCAGTGCAATATAGAGAGAGGGTTGGGTGGTGGTGGTGGTGGTGGTGGTTGGCAGTGCAATATAGAGAGAGGGTTGGGTCGTGGTGGTGGTTGTGGTGGTGCAATATAGAGAGAGTGTTGGGTGGTGGTGGTGGTGGTGGTGGTGGTACAATATAGAGAGGGTTGGGTGGTGGTGGTGGTGGTGGTGCAATATAGAGAGAGGGTTGGGTGGTGGTCAGTGCAATATAGAGAGAGTGTTGGGTGGTGGTGGTGGTGGAGGTGGTGGTGGTGGTGGTGGTGGTGGTGGTCAGTGCAATATAGAGAGAGGGTTGGGTGGTGGTGGTGGTGGTGGTGGTGCAATATAGAGAGAGGGTTGGGTGGTGGTGGTGGTGGTGGTGGTGGTGCAATATAGAGAGAGGGTTGGGTGGTGGTGGTGGTGCAATATAGAGAGAGGGTTGGGTGGTGGTGGTGGTGATGGTGGTGCAATATAGAGAGAGGGTTGGGTGGTGGTCAGTGCAATATAGAGAGAGTGTTGGGTGGTGGTCAGTGCAATATAGAGAGAGGGTTGGGTGGTGGTGGTGGTGGTGGTGGTGGTCAGTGCAATATAGAGAGAGTGTTGGGTGGTGGTGGTGGTGGTGGTCAGTGCAATATAGAGAGAGTGTTGGGTGGTGGTGGTGGTGGTAGTGGTGGTCAGTGCAATATAGAGAGAGTGTTGGGTGGTAGTGGTGGTGGTGGTGGTGCAATATAGAGAGAGGGTTGGGTGGTGGTGGTGGTGGTCAGTGCAATATAGAGAGAGGGTTGGGTGGTGGTGGTGGTGGTGGTGGTGCAATATAGGGAGAGGGTTGGGTGGTGGTGGTGGTGGTGGTCAGTGCAATATAGAGAGAGGGTTGGGTGATGGTGGTGGTGGTCAGTGCAATATAGAGAGAGGGTTGGGTGGTTGTGGTGCTGCAATATAGAGAAAGGGTTGGGTGATGGTGGTGGTGGTCAGTGCAATATAGAGAGAGGGTTGGGTGGTGGTGGTGGTGGTGGTGGTGGTGATGCAATATAGAGAGAGTGTTGGGTGGTGGTGGTGGTGGTCAGTGCAATATAGAGAGAGGGTTGGGTGGTGGTGGTGGTGCAATATAGAGAGAGGGCTGGATGGTGGTGGTGGTGCAATTTAGAGAGAAGGTTGGGTGGTGGTGGTGGTGGTGGTGGTGGTGCAATATAGAGAGAGGGTTAGGTGGTGGTGGTGGTGGTGGTGGTGGTGGTGGTGGTGATGGTGGTGCAATATAGAGAGATGGTTGGGTGGTGGTGGTGGTGGTGGTGCAATATAGAGAGAGGGTTGGGTGGTGGTCAGTGCAATATAGAGAGAGTGTTGGGTGGTGGTGGAGGTGGTGGTGGTGGTGGTGGTGGTCAGTGCAATATAGAGAGAGGATGGGTGGTGGTGGTGGTGGTGCAATATAGAGAGAGGGTTGGGTGGTGGTGGTGGTGGTGGTGGTGCAATATAGAGAGAGGGTTGGGTGGTGGTGGTG